>CAUYRT010039835.1:0-62065 GCA_963574885.1 Lepilemur ruficaudatus
ATTTGTGGGTTGCGTGCGGATCGGCGGCCCCCCCCCCCACCACCCTGGCCAAAAAACGTCCGCCGCTCCCAAAAAAAAAAAAAAAAAAAAAAAAAAAAAGGCTGGGCGCGGTGGCTCATCCCAGCACTCTGGGAGGCCAAGGCGGGTGGATCACTCAAGGTCAGGAGTTTAAAACCAGTCTGTGCAAGAGTGAGACCCTGACTCCACTAAAAAAATAGTAAGAAATTAATTGGCCAACTAAAAATATATAGAAAAAATTAGCCGGGCATGGTGGCGCAGTCCCAGCCACTTGGGAGGCTGAGGCAGGAGGATCGCTTGAGCCCAGGAGTTTGAGGTTGCTGTGAGCTAGGCTGACGCCAGGGCACTTACTCTAGCCCGGGCAACAGAGTGAGACTCTGTCTCAAAAAAAAAAAAAAAAAAAAAAAAATGCACAGTGACTGGTCCAGTGTCACAGTCCCATGTCCCTTCATAAATCATCAGCAATTTTTTTTAATCCTATTTATTTTTCAGCTTCTCCCAACTCTAGGGAAACAAAGTTGCAAGTATTCGCTACCACTTTTGTAAAAAGTTGCAAGAGTGATTCTGGCTGAGTCCAGATAGCGCCTGGGGCTGTGAATAGACAATGTGGAGAGTCCGTCTTTGGCTAAAGTCTTCGTGGTGTGGATTTGAATGCTGTACTTCCCTACCTTTGAAATGAAAAGGCTTTCTTCTAGAATCATTCTGGATGATGGTTAGGGCTCTTGGAATTCTTTGGGTGGTCTTTTGTCCCCCTAGCCACAGGTATCAGATGGAGAGCAGCCTGCACCTTTGTCCAAGCCAGTGGGGGGCATTGGGACTGGGATGGAGGCTTTAGCTGACCTTGGGCAAGATCTTTTCCTGCCATGCTGCTGGTGTTGGGGACAGGTGAGAGGGGTGTCTGAGGCCACCATCCGACTCTGGCTCAGCCCACCTGGCCCTGTTCATCATGGAGGCTGCCTTACGGACTGAGTTTTTTTGTCACTTGTATTTTTTTCCTACAAGGAGAATGCAGAAAAGGAGGTAGTCAAGTACCTGGCACAGAGTAGGTGCTCAGAAATATTTGTGGCCTGGACGGTGATCATGTCAGCTTTTGCCTTTCCAGATGAAAGTGTTAAGAATTGATGCTCTTTTTATTTTTAGCTCTCCTAAAAAGAAAACCAGCCTGTTATCTCCAGACTGTCCTCCTCTTGCCCGAGTTTCCCTGAGGTGTGGCCCTGGCCCGCCCCCAGCATTCCCACCGGGGACACAGAGGCGGTTTTGCTCCAGCCACCTCCTCCCAGTGCCTGCGCAACTCCAGGCAGCAGGAAGTTTGCCCTGTCACTGAAAAACAGCCTCTCCCCTGGGACAAACCAGTTTCCCCAGTCAGGTGGCGCTTTTAACGTGGGCGAGGCATCCAATGAGGGCTCTGCTCTGCAGGCTGGGCTCGGGGGCCACACCCCAGCCGGAAGGTACCTCCCTCATCAGGAAAGACACCTGCCCCCACCCCACCCCCCACCCAATCCAAAGTTTGCTCGGCGTCTTCCGTCTTCCGAGGCGGCCAGGACAACCTCGCCGTCTACGGGAAACCCAACGAGGTGCAGAGCGGTCACCTCTCCATATTGTTTCCTTTGAAACAGCCGAAAGAATTCTGTGTCCTGCCTTGAGAGCTGCCCTTGACCTCTGCCCCGGGGTATCCGTGGGACTGGGCCACTTTGGTTTTAAGTCGACTGGTCCCCTTTGAATTGGGAATGTGAGTTGATAGAAAAGCCTCTCCCGAAGAAGGGCTTCTTGATGTTCGGGGAGAGCTCGGAGGCGGGCACGGGGCATGCCCGCGTGAAAGGGCTGTGGAGGGTCCTTGGAGGGGCCGGCACTTTATTGTTGCTCCACAAAGCCCGTCAGGACCTCCGAGGGCTCCCGGGCGGGGCTCTAGAGTAAGGAGCGCACCCGTCCCAGCGGCGACGGCCTTCTGCGCGACAGCGGCTCCCTCTGTGGTCAGCCTTTGGGTCTGGGGCGCGCGCGTCACCCTTTGCATTACCTCTTGTCTCTCCGTTTCCTGGTTAACTGAGTTGGAAGGGATCCTCATGCCCCCGCATGAGCCTTTCTGTGGTCATTTGTGAGGAACTTTGGGAGATTTTTTGTTTTTTCCTGAGTTAAAAAGAAATTTTTTTTCCCTTTACCAACTTCTGTACTTGTGAGAATTGTCTGTGGGTTTGGCTCGAAAACTGGATGCTTTGTCCAGCTGCTCCCTTTTTAACTCTGTTTCTTCCCTCACTGCCCCTCCTTCCCCCTGCCCGCTCCCTCCCTGTAGATATTTTGATGTGTAGAATGTCACATTGGCAGTGTCTGTCACATTTTGGAGAGCGCTTTTACTTTGCATAGTAGCTGGGGTTGCAGCACAGGGCGGGAGTTGACAAATCAGGTGGGTTGTAGGGTGGGGAGGCGCAAGGGAGCTGGGGTGGGTCAGAGGAAGGAGAGAGAGCAGGGTCAGAGTAGTGGGAGGACCTTAGGAGGGGCCTGGGACCCTTCCCTTCCTCTAGCCCCTCCGTGTCCCCTTCCTCCACCCAGCAGTGTAGGACTGACTGGGGTGGGTCAGACCCGGGAACCTGGAGCTCAGAGCCTGTTCTCCAGTGGTTCTACGGGGCTTCTGTAAAAAGCACATTGGGTGTTCTAGGGCCACAGCCCAGCTCTGCCTGTGGGCGGAGCCCAGGAGGCTGAAGGACGTCCCTGGTGCAGAGCTGCAGAGCCACGACCCTCGCCACACTGGCCACAGCCTCAGGTGGAGCTGCCACTCAGCTCACAGAGGGCTGGGGCCGAGTGGGCGGCCCTGGGCCCCTGGGAGGGATGCTGTCAGTGTTCCTTGGGAGAAGGCACTTCGGTGGTCAAGTGAGTTTCAGAAATGCTTCAAAGCAGAGCTGTGTGGGGTTCTTGACTACAGGGCTTCCTGGAAGTTATACAACATGAAGCATCATTGCAAATCATTGCAAATTTCCTCGCTCAAGTGACCACAGAACCTTGTTGGTTTCTTCTCCTGAGAACTCTAGTCCTGTTGGGAAATCCTGGTGTAGATTTGTCCCAGTATGAGTGGTAGTACCTTTAAATTCCTACCCCTGTCCCCCAGCCGGGTTAGACTAAAGCAGGCACAGTCCTTTCAGGGGCAGGATGAGGGATGGGATGAGAGGCATTGGCCGCCAAGTCCTCCCAGGGCCTCTCCCGGGAATCACAGCTCTGCTCACAGCGTTCGGGCCCTCCGTTCCTGTCGCCCTCGGCCAGCCCGTAGCCCTCGTGGGTCTCCTCCCCAACCCCTTGTTCACTTTGGCTTTGGGGTCGGTTTGTAGGGAAGATGGTGAGTTGGAAGAAGGTGAACTGGAAGATGATGGGGCCGAGGAGACCCAGGACACCTCCGGAGGGCCTGAGAGGAGCCGGAAAGAAAAGGGCGAGAAACACCACAGTGATTCGGACGAAGAGAAGTCTCACAGGAGACTGAAGCGGAAACGGAAGAAAGAGCGGGAGAAGGAGAAAAGGAGGTCAAAGAAGAGGAGGAAATCCAAACACAAAGTAGGTCTGGGGCGGTTCACTGGGGCTACCGCCGGCCGCCTGGCATCAGGCCTGGCCGAGAGCCCCAGGGGCAGAGCTTGTCCCATCATCCCCCAGGGCACTCTTAATGCTGTGTTTTCCTGTCCCAAATTGGATAAAGACCTCTTTTTAAAGAGTTGGTAGCTTATGCTCCATTGCCACCAAATGCCCCTAGGTGAGGTGTTCCAGATGGAGCCCAGAGCCCTGCGGCACGTTCCAGCATTGTCTGTGTCAGGGCTGATTGGTCCAGAGCGGCCTGCTGCAGCGGGATTTCTAAGTCCGCCTCCCCTGTCGTTGCAGCGCCATGCTTCCTCCAGCGATGAGTTCTCTGACTTCTCGGATGACTCGGATTTCAGCCCCAGTGAGAAGGGGCACCGCAAGTACAGAGAATACAGCCCCCCGTATGTGCCGGTGAGTACCTGCTGGGAGCCAGGAGAGGGAGAGCTCCTGTGCGGGGCATTCTTGCATGGCACTTGATGTGGATTTTAGTCCCGAGAGATTAGGTATTGTTTTTAATCCCCATTTTCAGGGTAAAGAAACAGAGACTTAGCAAATTTCAACAAGGTTGCCCAGCTCTGAAGTGGAGGAGCTGGGAATTGAACCCAGGCAGTAGCCCATCTCTGTAAGACACGCTCTTGAGCGATCTCCAGGCCCAGTCTCCCCTGTGGCCTTGGCAGGACTCAGTACGTCTCAGAGAAAGATGCTGACCGGTCCGAGTCATGGCTGACCGGCTTCCACTGTTCAGAAATGACCTTTTATGGAGAATTGGCAACAGAATGAAATGGCCACAGGAATAAATGATCCCAAGTGTCAAGTAGTCAGAAGTTAAATACTCATCTCATTGTATCTCTGAGCTCAAGCAGAAATTTAAATTATTCGTTCAGTTTGTGTACCATTTTTTCCCCTAGAAGAATCCGTAAGTAAAAAATAAGCTTGAATTCTCAGGTTTTGATGAGGGATGTTTTAAAGTTCATAGCTGTTTAAAGCTGTCCCACGTATCCTGGGACTTGGCACCATCCAACGTAAGGGAGGCTTTGTTGTCAGGTGCTGAAGTCGCGATGGACCTGTGGTAGGTTCCGACTTCAAACCTGGCGGGGCGGGGAAGGCAGGAACAGGGTGTGCTTTGACTGCCAGCTGCAGCTTGAGGCATTTTGAGAACTGCTCAAGTACTTGTGTGTGCGTCTGTGTATCTGTCTATATTTTGTATTATCCAATTTTTCTATAATGAGTGTAGATTTTTTTAAACTAATAGACTTTCTTTTTTGGAGCAGTTTCAGGTTTGTAGAAAATTGAGCAGGCAGTACAGAGGTCCCCCTCCCTCTCCCCCATTCCTGTTATTAACAGCCTGGCACATTTGTTACACTTGGAGCCAATATTGATACATCATTATTCCTTAGATCCATCATTTATGTTAGGGTTCTAAGGTTCTTTGGGTCTTGTCCAAGGCATGGTGTTATGTATCGACCAGTTCAGTTTCATCTCCTCCAGAAATAGGTTCACTGCCCTGAAAATCCCCTGCTCCTGCTGTTCATCCCTACCTCCTTCTCCCCTGAAAGACCCCCTGGCAACTACCAGTCTTTTTACTGTTTCCACAGTTTTACCTTTTCCAGACTGGCATGGTTGGAATCATACAGTTTGTAGCTTTTTTTTTTTTTTTTTTTTTTTTTTGAGACAGAGTCTCATTCTTTTGCCTGGGATAGAGTGCCATGGCATCAGCCTAGCTCACAGCAACCTCAAACTCCTGGGCTCAAGCTATCCTCCTGCCTTGGCCTCCTTAGTAGCTGGGACTACAGGCATGCACCACCATGCCTGACTAATTTTTTGTATATATTTTTAGCTGTCCAGCTAATTTCTTTCCATTTTTAGTAGAGACAGGGTCTCGCTCTTGCTCAGGCTGGTCTCGAACTTCTGAGCTCAAACGATCCGCCCGCCTCAGCTTCCCAGAGTGCTAGGATTACAGGCGTGAGCCACTGCGCCCAGCCAGTATGTAGCTTTTTTAGACTGGCTTCTCTCACTCAGCAGTATACATTCATGGGTCCCCCGTGTCTTTCTATGGCTTGGGAGCTCGTTTCTTTTCTTTGCTGAGTACTCCATTGTCTGGATGTACTGCAGTTTGCTTGTCCACCTATCGAAGGACCGTTTGGCTGCTTTCCATTTTTATGTATATCTTTAGCTTCATCCAGTACCACTTGGCACTGCCACGCATTGGAAAGTGCCATTTGAAATTGCTGTGTGGGGTGACTGTCAAGCAGGCTGTGAATTGAATGCCAAGGCCCTGGGAGGATCGTGGCTGAGGAGCACCATCCTGCCTTCCAGGTCCTCCCCACATGTGGCTGCTCTGTATCCCCGGAAATCGCCGCCTTTCCCCCCCATTCATCAGGGATCCTGGTGTTTGTGTTTCTCAGTTTTCTTTCAAGCTGTGGCTCTGGTGAAGAACAGAAACATCTGGGCCCACTGCTCCCCACCCCTGGGTGAGAATCGGTCATGACTCAGGGACAGTAGAGATTCTAGACAGACCTGGCAGTTCAGGGAACAGTGGGGATCTTGGGGGCCTGAGCCCAAGACCACAGGGGCTGGCTCACCCTCCTCCCCCTTCCCTCTCTGGGACTCAGTCCCACCAGCAGTACCCGCCATCGCACACCACACCCCTGCCCAAGAAGGCCTACTCCAAGATGGACAGCAAGGGCTACGGCATGTACGAGGACTACGAGAACGAGCAGTATGGGGAGTATGAGGGTGACGAGGAGGAGGACATGGGCAAGGAGGACTACGACGACTTCACCAAAGAACTGAACCAGTACCGGCGGTCCAAGGAGGGCAGCAGCCGAGGCCGAGGTGAGCCCCGCCCAGGTTTGAGGGCTCCCCCAGCGGGTGTGAGCGGCCCCTATCGTGGACCTCGGTGGTCCGGCCTCCTGGAGCCTCCAGTCCAGGAGGGAGAAAAGGGGGTCATTTAGGGTCGAGATAAGAGTACAGAGCAGAAGCCTGGTAGCTACACAGCATGACAGGGGACTGGAGCTAGCCTCGTGGGGGGCAGTGAGAAGGGGATCCTAGGCTGGGTAATGGTTGGGGGGGCGCCAGGCTGGTGTGAGACAAGGAGGAGGCCAGTGTGGCTAAAATTGTTTTTTATTTATTTATTTATTTATTTTTGAGACAAAGTCTCACTCTGTTGCTTGGGCTAGAGTGAGTGCCGTGACATCAGCCTAGCTCACAGCAACCTCAAACTCCTGGGCTCAAGCGATCCTTCTGCCTCAACCTCCCGAGTAGCTGGGACTACAGGCATGAGCCACCATGCCCAGCTAATTTTTTACATACATTTTTAGTTGGCCAATTAATTTCTTTCTATTTTTAGTAGAGACGGGGTCTCGCTCTTGATCAGGCTGGTCTCGAACTCCTGACCTTGAGCTATCCACCCGCCTCGGCCTCTCAGAGTGCTAGGATTACAGATGTGAGCCACCGCACCCGGCCTAAAATTGTTTTTTAGATTCCCTTCCTGGTCAGCCATGGAGAGGAAGGGCAGCTTCTCTCTCATCTGGGCCAGGCTAACTGACAAGTACCGCAACCCTCAACAGTGCCCCCCTCCTCCCAGCCCCCGTCACCTGACCAGGTGTGACTGCATCCCGGGTGACTGCCACACCTCTGAACCTTGAACCTGTGGCTGACGGGAGGATTGTAAGGGAGGGCCAAGCACCCAAGACCTAAGGCAGCCCAGACTGGCCTCCAGAACCATCTCCTGCCAGGAGGACATCCTAGCCTGAGATGGACTTCTGGAGTCTTCCAGCACAGAGGTTCTTAGACTTGCGACCCCTGTCTAAGGCCCAGCTTGTTTACGTGGCTGTTCATTCTCCCGTTCTTCCAGCAGTCTTTCTTGGCCACCTCCCTGGGGCAGGCCCTGTGCTTTGGGGAGATCCTAGACTAGTGATGTCCGTGGAGATGGGATGCAAACCACCACGTCGTTTCACATTTTCTAGTAGCCACGTTAAAAAAGTGAAAGGAGAGTTCGAAACCAGCCTGAGCAAGAGTGAGACCCCGTCTCTACTATAAATAGAAAGAAAGAAATTAATTGGCCAACTAAAGATATATATAGAAAAAAATTAGCTAGGCATGGTGGCGCGTGCCTGTAGTCCCAGCTACTCGGGAGGCTGAGGCAGAAGGATTGCTTGAGCCCAGGAGTTTGAGGTTGCTGTGAACTAGGCTGATGTCACGGCACTCTACAGCCCAGGCAACAGAGTGAGACTCTGTCTCAAAAAAAAAAAAAAAAATACAATTTAATTAAATTTTTAAATATTAAAATTTCAGATTTGTTTAAATAATTTTAATTTTATAGTCATTAGTTATATTAGTACTTTGGCTTTTACCTTTTATTTTCCAGAAAAATTAAAGATTTTAGAAGAAAACTTTTAAGAACACAAAAAATAATTTTTATTTCTTCATGTTTCTGTTTAATTTATACTTTTGATGAAAATATATTCAAATTGTGGATGCTTTGAATAAAAATTACATTTTACTTTCGATACTTTAGAATCTAAAGTTTAGATAATTACTGTCAATAGAAGACAAGCTATATGAAAATTTTCATTATAACAATATAATTAGGGATTTTGCAGAAATGAAGGCAAAATATAAATTTTATGGAATAATTAATAATGTATTAATTGTGTATGACTTAATTTTATTACTCATGGAAACATCACCAACCCAACAACAGAATATCCAGATGTACAGAACCATAATCAATAATCCTGGATATATTGACTTCAATGATAGCTTTTCATGTATTTTTCAATTTTGTCATGCTGAACATATTTGTCAAGACAGGAAGACAAAGCATATTTTACTTAATCATTTGTTAGCCTGATTTATAACTTTTTAATATTTAGACATGTGGTGTACAGGCCTCTATTTGTCTTGCTTTGAGCCCTGAAAATGTTAGGGGGCAGACCTGCCCAGGTATTTTCTTCTTTTTGAAGCTTACAATAGTACTGTTCTTCTGAACTACTTCCTTATGATGATTAGTTTAGGTACAACAAGATTGGATTTTTCCCCAGCAACTTAACGCACTCTCAACAGGTAGTTTGGTTTACGGATACGGATAAAAGAGTAAGAGACAAGAGCATTGAATTCTTCGATTTCATAATGTTTCCCTAAGTATTTTTTGACAACATGTGTATTCTTGAATATGTTCTCATATTTTATGTGTAATATAAAAGAGAGATACATTATTTTACATTATTTTTGGAGTCGGACAACCTTAGATTTGAATTGTCATTTTGTCACTCACTAGCATGGTGATTTATTTAAACTATTTAAGCCTCAGGGTTTTTTATCAGTATAATGGCAATGAAAATACCTGCACCCACAAGGTTGTAGTGAGGATGAGCTAATACATATGAAGCACTTAGCTGTATTTACTGTCTAGTAAATATAGTTATTTGTATTACAATGGTCCACATTTTAAAATTCCGAAAGTATCAATCAATTCATTCATTCGATAACCCCACTATTCAAACATTTTGATAGCTTTCCATTGCCCAGGGTTTACCTTATCAGGGCATTCAAGCTGCTCCAATTTATCCTTCCAACCTTAAATTCCAACATTCCCCCGGCCTTACAACCACTGACCCAGGAGACCTACATTTTCCTACCTCTAAACCTTTATTTACTACTACAATTCCATCTATCCCAGTGGCCACTATTCTTCCAAGGCCAGTTCAAGCAGCACATCTCCCAAGATGTCTTCTCATCTTCTAATTTTAATTAACTTTCTTCTCCTGTGTCCCCATAACACCTCCTCTGTAGCTCTATTATAAAATGAGCCTGGTGTTATATTAAGTTTTATGTATGTGTCCATCATCTCTGCTACATTGTCCACTTCTTTGGGATAGAATGTGTCTTCTTTGCCTTTCCATGTGTTTGTCCCCTTCCCACAGCACATGACATAGTACTTGGTACAAAGTATGTTCGCATAGTTTTTTAAAAATTTGAATTAGTTGGCTGGGCGTAGTGGCTCACACCTGTAATCCTAGCACTTTGGGAGGCTGAGGCAGGAGGATTGCTTGAGGTCAAGAGCTTGAGACCAGCCTGAGCAAGAGCAAGACCCCCACTTCTACAAAAAATAGAAAAATCAGCCAGGTATGGTGGCGCACACCTGTAGTCCTAGTTACTCAGGAGGCTGAGACAGGAGGATCACTTTAGCCCAGGAGTTTGAGGCTGTAGTGAGCTATGACGATGACACTGCACTCTAGCCCAGGTAAAAGAGCAAGGAAAAAAAAAGAAGAAAAAGAAAGAAAGAAAAAGAAAAATGGATTAGTTGAATCTACTTCAGAGGAATAAAAACAAAATCATGTCAGTATTTGGATTCTTCAAGTGCTGGTGATTCTTGTTCTCATGATTATAAGGTTTTGTTTGGTTTTTTTTGAAAATGACGTGACTTATATTTTAAGACAGTTTGCCAATTTCCAGGAAAAGCACTTTGTCTAAAAGCACTTTTTATAGACAAATTGAACACTGTGATACACTGTGATACTTAAAAAAACATGCAATTAATGTAAATATATTGGAGGAATTTCAATATTTAGATAGTTTAGTGGTTTCAAATGTCTACAAATTCTTTGCTACTCCTACCTTCAAAAAACTAATTACCTTTCTCCTGAGCTTAGTGACTTAGTGACCTGCTTCTAAGGAAAAGAATAAACTGGAAGGGATGGTACGCCACTTGGGAAACTAGGTCATAAAAGACCCTGTGGCTTCCTCCTTGCTTTCCCTCTTGGATCACTTGCTGGGGGGAAGCAAGCTGCCGTGTCAGGGGGACGGTCAAGCTGCCCCATGCAAAGACTCCTGAGTGGGGTCTCCTGCCAACAGCCCTGTGAGCTTAGATCACAGCTCAGATCCTCCAGCCTGAGTCAAGCTTCAGGTGATAGCAGTCCCAGCAGACAGCTTGATGCTCCCAGATTCCTGATTCTCAGAAAACTATATGAGATAATGCATGTTCATGGTTTTAAGCTGATAAATTTTGAGATAATTCATTACTCAGAATAGATAACCGATACAGATAGTATAATGATATTATGAGCATTCTCACAGTAGTTTATTTATAGTTTTGAATCTACAATCATTCATCTCTGAAAGCAGCAAGGAAATTTGAGCTTGTTATCAAAAATTGTAACCCGGAACTCACCTCCAGTTGACTTTCATTCATTCAGTCAACTGTCTATTTAGCAAATACCTATTAAATTGTCTTCTATCTACCAATCACTGTGCTAGGTCTTGGAGATACAAATAAGATACAGTACATGTTTTCAAAGGCTTCCCATTCAGTGTTCTGCACCCTCGTATACAGCACAGATAGCATGGGGCTTGAATATGAGGGGCCCTCCTTGCCTGAAAAGTTACTTAAGAAGTATTTTTGTGTAATGGAGAAAGAATTTCAGTGGAATTCAAGAAAGGCTTTGGGCCAATTACATTTTAACAGGTAAGGTCCAAACAATGTCAGGCCTGACAAACAGCTTCGAGCTTTTAAACTGAAGACTGGTCTCAGGTTGTGTGACAAATGGAATTTTGTGCAATGGTCTGTCTGCCTATAGTCTCTCACACATAGGAGCAATCACTGTCAGTAACACCATCCTCAGGGATGAAGGACAGTGACATTAA
This sequence comes from Lepilemur ruficaudatus, assembly GCA_963574885.1. Lineage (NCBI taxonomy): Eukaryota > Metazoa > Chordata > Mammalia > Primates > Lepilemuridae > Lepilemur > Lepilemur ruficaudatus. The sequence goes on from CAUYRT010039835.1 coordinate 11,218, forward strand.
TGGAAAGAAAAATATTCCATTAGTAAAGCATCCCCTAATTAACTCTAATCTGTTCCCTGGAAAAGCTGCTCGAGAGGAAAGATTTTTTTTTTCACCTCATGCCAAACTGCCGAGTATTACTTTGGAAAATTTTCCATTTAGTTTCAAGGGATATTAAGAAGCCTCACTTAGCAAAAAATTAAAAATGAATCTATTTCCTAGCTCATATAATATATAAAGATAGACTTTTTATAGGCAGTGTCAATTCCTAATTGAGCGTATCAGTTAAAAGCAACTAAATTCTATTCTCTGAATTGACATTTACTACCTTTGTTTTTCTTTATTGTAAAAATGCACTTATTAAGTACCTAATTGCATGTAATCTTAGAAACTGTAACACAACGACGACAGATGTGGTCCTTGCTCCCCTAAAACCTTTAAATCCAAGTACATAAAATTAGTAGGAAAAAATAGACAAATCAAAACCATATAAAGGAATAGTGAGAATACCTTCCTATCAGTTCATTTGTTAAACAGTAAGAAATTTTAGGTTCAACTGAGGAATATGAAACACAATAAAAGTGAAAGCCAGTAATTGCAGTATGTATCAGTAAGTACTCACAGAATCAATAATATGTCAAGCTCTCTCCAGCCTCAGGGCCCTTGTAGCCTCCCCTTACTCAGAAAGTTCTCTGTGCTTAACTGTAATCTGTTACTCCTTCAGATCTGAATGCAAGTGTCTCTTTCTCAAGGACGTTCTCCTTGACTCCCCAAAATAATATCAAGTTTTCTTACTGTGTATATGTTTTCTTAATATTACTTATTGTAGTTCATAATTCCCTTCTAACAAGTATATACTTACTCTAGTACCTAGGTAGTCTCCTGTATCGATCACCTTTCCTCAGTATTACTTTTCATTATTCACAGCTAAATATTTATGCGATTATTCCATAAATAGATCTAATTCACAAGTAGACTGTAAGTTTCATGCCAAGAGTGCAGGGAGTGGATCTCTTTTCTTATCCTCTTGTTTTAGCCTAGCAGCTGGCACACTGTAGCTGTACAATACATATGTGAATAAATCAGTGAATGAACAGTATACTGTGTGTTCAGAGTGTGAGCTCTGAAATTAAACATATTTGGGTACAAAAACCACAATCTCACTATCCATTTATGGGACATTTGGCATATTTTTTTACCCTCTAAGATTCAGTTTCCTCATGAGTAAAATGGAGAGAATAATGGTAATTTCCTGATAACTTTATAAGTTTAAATTGACAAAATGTATACAATGTGTTTAGCTTAATAGCTGAAATACAATAATTGTTCACTGTTGTTGCTGTTGTTTTTAATGTCTTTGTTGCCATCAGATGAAATCATTGCACACTCAATTCTCCAATTTTTTTCTTGTTCAGGAAGGTAGAGGAGAAAGGACTCATTGAGTCTATCTCTGCTAAGTTTCTGGACAGATTAGTCTTGCTCATATTTGGTTTCCTGTCACCTTTGCTGCCAGGCTCACTCCCTCCAGCATCAGCTCATTTCAACCCTGCCCTTCAGCCATCACGGGGTTCATTCTTGGTTTCCTGTAACTCCCTAGAGGTACAGCTCTTTAATTTATACTACTTTTCTCCTTCATGACAGCACCCAGTTCTCCAGATATGACACAGTTTCTCTGAAGAGGTAGGCCAGAAGAGAAGTGAAGTCATTCTCAAAATGGTTCCACTTCACCTACTTCAAACACTGTCCCCCAACCAGCCATGTACACCCTGACTTTACTCTCAGGATGACTTCCTGCCCCAACCAGTACAGTGTCTGGCAAGAAAAGGGTTGGCCGTTGTTCCCCTATCCATTGGGACGTTTTAGCTTTGGGGACTAACATTTGGCCATTGACACTGAGGAAGTCCTCATGCAAAGAGAGGGCTCCCTTACTCAGGCAGCCAGCCTAGACCAGACCAGACAAGCCTCATTTGCCTGAAGGTCCTGGCTCCTGGACCTTCATTGTATTTTTAAGTCTTAACAAAGTTAACTGTGAATTCCATTGCGGTGATGCTGCCTCTGACTGGCAGATAGCCATGGTTTCTAGTCTTCATAAGCAATTTTAAGGCCTACTGACATGGGCCTCAAAAGCACTAGGTTCTCTTTCATATACCCATGTTCATGCATTCTCTTGTAAAGTTGCCTTTGATATGTCTTAAATTTATTAGTTATTTTCTGAAAATATGGCTACTTCCAGTTTTTAAAAAAAAATGTTCTGTGTTCTCTTACCTTCAGAAGTATGGTTTTGCAGAACAATCTATAGAAATGAAGAGCTTTTACTAAGTTCAGAGTTTAAACAAAGAAAGACAAGAAAAAGCAGTTTCTCGGCAGAAAAATGCAACAAAGACTTTTACTTCTTACCAAATAACTTAAGAATGTCTGAACAAAAACATCCCAAACCTGGCTAGTGCCAGAATTTCTCAGATAAGTCAAGAGAGGAGAAAAACACAAATCCAACCCAAACCACCAAAAATCTATGAAGGTCTGAAAACAAAACAAAAATAAAACAAAACAACACATATTCGAAAAATATTGTTAAACATTTAAAGAAATAGATTGTAACTATTTTCTAGGGACAGCAATTATACATCTGGGTGTTTTGTAATTAATTTTCTTTTGGAAACCATTGGTAAGATCCTGCCGAGGTTCTATCTCTTCCTCCAGCAGGATTTCCACAACCTTCGAGCCCCCAGAGAGCCCTACAATCACCACTCCCTACCTAGCTAGATGACCCTTTACAGGAAACCACCTGTGTGTCATTTTAGAAAGCATTTCCCACAATGTGGCCAGTCTAATTGGACTGTAAGCACCATAGACGTAGAAATGTAGACTCGTATTTGCACAATCCTCCAGTACCTGCCATGGTACCTTGAATGTATAGCAAATGATGGATTCACTTAAGAATTTACAAATGTTTTCTTCAAACCAGTAGAGATTAAAAACCTGAAGGAGTACTTCATTCCATTTTATTAATACCAGAAAAAAAGTAGAACTGGCAATACCAGAAATTTTAGATTATTTTGAGTATTTATTCAATTTGTGAAGAAATTGTGAACTCTTTGGGCTACAGAGAAATACAGTTACTGAGTGTCCACTTACACATAATATTCTGTCTTGTAAAATCACAGATAGTTACCAAAGGCAGGAAGGTGGGTGTTGAGATGGAAAATACATTTATTTGTGGTATTTTGGTATCCTAGAACAAGTGAAACCTTTTCTTAAATAGGTAAGTATTATGTTGAGGGTGCAAATGTCATTTTTATCATCAGTTAGTAAGTTTTCAGAATAGTTATCCTCAATAGGATGACCTGAAAATTGAAGTAGCTTTTAAAAAAAAGACTTTTAATGAAATATGAGTTGTTTAATGAAAAATTTCCCACAATATAACTGTCCCTGGTCCTCCTTTTAGAAAGAAAATCCTGAGCTATTTAGAATATGAAATGATGAATATAGATAGACCTGGCTAGTCTAGAATAGTCTATCCTGGCTAGGATAGAATATGGGTATCATGATGACAACAACAGTTGTGCAAAAATTTCCAGTTTACAAAAATACATTAAGATTCATTAATATATCTTTCAAAGATTTACACATTTTGCTCTTTCAAATATTTGTATATATTTATACAGATTTGTACATCTTGATTCTCAATTTAAATGCATTACTTAATGCTCTCTTAAGGATTTATACATATTCCTTTTTCAATGATTTATACATATTTCTTTCCGATTTAGGAAAATGAAGTAGCTGAAATATTGGAAGAACAGGGCTGTATCTTAATTACTTTATAGCACCCAATATGCAGACATGAAGACTAGACATACCAGCTTCCTTTCTTCAAATGGGTAAATGAGTACACAGAGGCGTCAAATGATTTACTAAAAAGTACATGGGGACAACTGCCTCTTGGGTTTCCTGATTTCTGGGACAGCCCACAGAAGATTATGCTGATTTTGTTTTGGCTAATCTGGGACCTACAGAGTCCCCAGGTTCTCTGATTCCATCCATATAAATCGTTGGGGATGGTTTTCAGGAGACCAGGGAACAATACTAAATTTAATATGGTGTGATATGTGTAGAATAGATTTCGCACTTGCCTGGCTAATTAAAACCCTACATTTCTACCCAAATAGGGGTGTTAAAGAGATCATCATATTCACTTCTGCATTTCCTTCCTTATTTAATGTTTTCATGATCACATGAGATCACTAAATGCTCAGGTCCTGAACTACATTTCCATGTTTAGTAAATGAGGAAATAGTGAAAGATGTGTCTTGTGACACTTTCATTCCAAACATAGACTAGGCATGGGTATTTAGTGACAAGTGGATGGACCTGGATGAGAAAGAGGTCAAGATTTTAATAACCTGGACTGGTGTCTAAAATGATCTATTAAGCCAAAAAAAAGGTATATGTAACAGATTTTAATCAATATATTTCTCTCTTTGTGAAAACCCTCCTGATTCCCACAAGTAAAACTGATTATTTCCTTTTTAGTATCTCACCATCTGTTCCTATCACAGCACCCAAAACACTTTATTGTACTTTTTTTTAATACACCTGTCTCTTAGATGTGAAGTCATTACAGAAATGGACTGTGTTATGTGCATCTCTACATCCCTATTAACTTTAATAATGCTGGAACATAATAGAAGCTAAACATGCTTGTTTCATAAATGTGGAATAAATAAATGTTTGGGTAGTGTATGCCATTGAGGATTTTATACTGGAGTTGGGAGATAATCAATCACTCAATATTTGGTGGTACCTACTGTAGGAGGTAAAGTAAGGTAACAGGGAGATACACCTCAGGACTCAGGAAGGGCAGAAACAAGATTACCCTACATCCAAGGGAAGAAAAATCAACAGTAAGACTTGATTGGAAACTAACCAACTATATTCAAGATCTTATGAAAAAATGTGCTAGTTGGAAAGAAAGTTGGTCACTCACGGGATCGTTGAGAGAGCTGCAGAGTAATTGTCCACCATCCATGGGAGAGTAAGCATTTAAGTAATCAACTGTCCACTGCCCAAGGTTATCCCACAGAAGGACGCTACCTCTCCAGTTCTGTGGGCAGGTATAGCTTTAGGATAAAAATATATCACCAATCTTCTTCTAATCCTTTGAGAATTCAAATCATTTGACGAGCCACATTTGCCTAGATTTCATGCTTACCAAGAGTTCTAATGGCTATGAAACACAGACCTGAGGACTTGGGTGTCCAGTTATACTGGACAGTTATACGTCATATTGAAAACAAATAAATTGGCATTCTAATCAGCCTCCGTGAATCAGATGAAGATGAGTTTGCCACTGGTTGACGTAGAAACACATGGTACCCTGACATTCCAGTCACTGTGCTTGCGAGCCTGAGGGCCAGAATTAAACTTCAACAAACCCAAGATGATTCCTCCCTGTGGGTGCCTGTGATCTTCCCTAAGCACCACACCTCTGGCTCCCCATGAGCCATTTGCCTGTTCTTCAAACGGCTACACAGATTATGTGCTTAACACTATGCTTTAAGCCACTAGAGAGTGATCCTAGATAACATATAATTAAGCGAGGAATTGCTTGGCACAAACTAAAAGTGCTACAGAAATTCTGAGAGAGTAAGGATCATTGTGGTGGGCAGTTGTCCAAGGAGTGCTTCCTAAAAGCCGATGGTCTTAAGAAGGAACTTGATGTCTGGATGGGATGTGGGTGGGTGGAAAGGAGAGGGCATTTCTAACGGAAGGAGGTGGGCCCACTCTATGCACCTGGAGGCCAGAACGCTGGGCTACATCACTACAACTACAGCTTGGGTCAGCATACCCTATCTCTTACTTCCTTCAAAATAAAACCTGGATATTGATGAGAAAAGTAAGAAATTAACCTTCTTATTTAAGTTCTGAACTGTAAGCATGAATGAAACAAAAAATGAAATGAAATCCACCATCCTATTACGTGCCTTGTCTGAGAAGATGGATAGTAACTCTCTAATTATTTGCTTTTTAAGACCAAATTTTTAAAGTTGTCAGTAATGCAATGAGAACACTTATACATATACAAACTTTTAAAGCAAACTGAGAAGATGAAAAAAGCAGTATCCATCACCAAAAGAAAAGCAAGTTTGAGTGCTAAAGTAAAATTATTTATCATGCTGAATTTGTTCTAGAGACTAACATTACCACAGGAAAGGAGGCTTTACTGTAACTAATTTCTAGTAAAAAATAACCTTTTAAGTAATTTTCTTTCCAATTACTCTCCAAAAATCTTTACAGATATATGAAACTATTATCTTTGTGCTGGTGTGGATGTAAAGGGAAAAGAATGTGTATACACTGTTGGTGGGACTATAAATTAGGACAACCTCTATGGAAAATAGTATGGAGATTCCTCAAAGAACTAAATGTAGACTTACCATTCAACCAGCAATCCCACTACTGGGTACCCACCCAATGGAAAAGGAGTAATTTTATCAGAAAGACACCTGCACTTGAATGTTTATCACAGCACAATTCACAATTGCAAAGATGTGGAATCAACCTAAGTGTCCATCAGTTCATGAGTAGATTAAGAAAATATGGTATATCTATACCATGGGGTACTACTCAGCCTTAAAAAGGAATGAAATACTGTCTTTTGCAGCAACTTGGTGGAACTGGAGACCACTATCCTAAGTGAAGTATCTCAGGAATGGAAAAACAAACACCACGTGTACTCGCCAATAACTGGGAGCTAATCAAGGGGCACACACAGGCACAAAGAGATGCAAAGGTCATTGGAAATCAAGAAGTGGAGAGGTTGGGAGGAGGGAAGGGATAAAAACCTGCCTATCAGGAACAACGAACACTATTCTGGTGATGGACATGCTAAAAGCCCAAACTTAAGCACTATAAAAGGTATCCATGTAACAAAAACATTTGTACCTCCCTTAATATTTTAAAATTTTAAAAAAGCTATTATTTTTGAAAATGCAACATTTATAATGGGAAAAAGGTAAACATTCATGTGCTTTCCTCATTCTTTATAATACCTCAGCATAGGAGAGAGGAAGAAAACAGAAAAGAACCCAACTGATTTTCTCCTAGGCCAATCCTGATACATCACCCCATTCACCTGCCCTGTGGTTGGTATTTGGTGGTAGAAAGAGGAGCAAGGAGGACAAGAGGAAACAGAAGAATCAGGAAGAAAGAGCAGCCTGCACCTGCTCAGAAGAAGCAGTGGCAGGTGGGCCTCCAAAATTAGAAGTCAAGCCCCTCTCCCCATTGCTTGCCTCAGTCAACACTGCCTGCAGCCTGCTCTGTCTTTCCATCTTCCATTTACATGTTGCTGCTGGATTGAGACCAGCAAAAACAATATACTTCCTAAAGGATCACTTTTCAAACAATTATGCATATGGAATAGAAGAACCCTGTGACTTTGCCTTAATACGGGTGCACTGATCTAGCTTCAGTATGCCTTAGGACGCTGAAGCCACCAAGCAGTTTTAATGGAAAAGGAGGTTTTAATTCTCAGACAGTTATTGTTATGAATGTAGGTATTTCCTCTGACTTGCCTCCCAGAGATGTCTCTCCCTCACTTGCTCCCCCTCCCTCCACCCCCCCTCTTTTTCTTTTTCTGTTTTTCTGTCTTACACACATATGCACACCTGCAAACTTAAAAAAAAAAAACCTCCAAGCTTTCTTTATGATACAAGAGGAATTTTGCCATAAAAATATAGCAGCTTTTTAGAAAACCTTTACTTCATTTCCATTTCTTAACTGCTGTTAAACTTCGAAACTCCAGAATCATGTTTCTAACAACAACAAAAAAAGGATACATACTTACATTTTTTAGGAGATTACTCAAGTTAACAATATCTAACAGTGATGCTAGAAGGCCTCTGTGGTGTGTGTGTTTAACTTCTGAAAGGCATATAGAAACATAAATCTTCCACATTTAAGTGGAACAATAGTGACATAAGGACAATCCTGAAGAATGACTCTTCAATACTTTGAAATTCTCATAAACAACCTTTTCTCGCGAAAGCTATAAAAAGAGTCAGTTTTGCCTGAGTCAGAGCAATTTTGTCTAACTAATAGCACCCTCTGGACCTATGAAAGATTGACATTCTCCATGACAGATCAAATTTGGGATGCAGCACATAAAGAAGTTCCCTGTGAGACTTCTATGCTTATTTTCTCCTTTAGATCCAGAGTGGACGTCAGCAAACCATGACCCGTGGGCCAAATGTGGCCCAGGAACTATTGGGTAAATAAAGTTTTATTAGAACATAGACACACTCTTTTGTTTACATATTGTCTATGGCTGCTTTTGGGCTCCAAGGACAGAGCTGAGTAGTTCTGAAAATAACCATATGGCCCGCAAAGGGTAAAATATTTACTGTCTGGGCTTTTACAGACAAGTTCACTGACCCCTGATTTAGAGGAATGACTTCCCTCTTCCATCACTCCTTTTGACTAAAAGTCAGGAGACCCGGATTTTAGTCTCACTCTAGTCTGCCAATCAACTTCTGTGTGACCTTGGACAAGTGATTACTTTCCTCAGGTCTGGCTTCCTATCTGTAAAATAAGGTTGGGGGGTGGCTGGCTTAGGTGATCATCTATTCCTTATTAATTCTAAATTTCTGTGTTCTAAGGAGATCGAGATCTTTCCTCATGATATTATTTTTAAAAGGAATCCAAATCAATTTTAAAAGAATTCTTCCTTCACAAACCCCAGTTTGCACTGAAACGCTTCACATCATCTCAAGCATTCGACAGCAAGTAGTACCCCCTTGCTACCGCATCACAGTCATGCAAAAAAGCTGCAGATGAGAGCTGCAGAGAGAGCGCTACAAAAATGTAAACCACAGTAAAATCTGTTTTAGACAAGGAAGCACATCTGGTCCACCCCTTCCTAGAAGAGATGCACTGCGTTGCCTGGGCCAGAGATGAATGCACAATGCATTACGTCTTGGGAAGCGAGGACGGCACCTTGTCCGCAGCTCTGGGATCCCGAGGGAAATGACAGGAGTCATCCCACTGAAAGAGCACTCTGAATTCCTGACAAAAGGCAGAACTTGCTTGTTTCGATAGGAAAGAGTCTGCTCACTGTCAAAAACCTTAGGTGCCATGGGCATATTCTGCATCATACAACTCCTTGGCTAGACATACGACACAAAACTGCCAAACTAAAAGAATGACAGCACAGCAAGAATTGCTCTTCTCTTCCCAAATCTTCACAATAGCCAAAGGATCTTCTGCAATTGCTATTATCTTGGTATCTTTAATATCTTGACAGAATAGAAGAGTTGAGATACTATGTTGTCTTAAAAACAAAATCACCTAAAGAGCTTTAAATATTAGAGGGCAGAAAATGCCCTAGGTCTTAGTGCTAATGACTATGATTTTAAAATCTGAAAGCCTGTTTGCTTTAAAATAGACCTTTTTCTTCCACATTCTTTCTGCCTGGGAAATAAAGGTGTTTGGGGTGTCTCTGAGTCTCTGAACCAGAAATGATTGGTTCTTCGTCTCCACAAGAGACTTTGAATAGAAATAAGCATACGTGGAATTTAGAAAGCACGATGGATGCTTACTCACCTTAAAACATTATATTTTAAAACGGAAAGGAGTGCCTATCAAATGGAGCTACTTGAGAGTTTTTACCAAACCCAATGAGAACCAACCCTACAAATAACATTCAGAGCTTGGTTACTGCCTTCTCAGTAAACATCAATGGTATATACACTGAGTTCCTTGCATGTACCATATATTATATAGTTTGACTGGCACTTTTGTTTTCAATAAGTACTTTGCAAGAAAAAAGATGTTAGTGAGTACTGTCTATCATTTCTGCAAGATCGTCTTCCAGAATCCCAAAGAAGAGCACTATCTGCTTTTCTCTCTCTTACCGAGAAACCTCTGAACTGGATGCTAATATTTTGCAGACCAAGCATGAGCAAAAATGGATTAAAAAATCTAAGCTGGCACATCTGCATCAGTCTAAGGAGTTTCAAAGGAAGAGCTGCAATGTTAAGCTGATTATGGTAGCTGTGGTTCACCCTTGTCTTCTCCCCTCCCCCAAGTTCTGTATTTTATAGTCCTTTACCTGCTCTTCTTGGCCAGTCAGTATTCTTCTCATCCTCTCAGATCCTGCTTAAGTCCCATCTCTGTGATCACACTTCTCTCTAGCCCTAGCAGTGCTTTGAAAATAGAAGGGGCTTATAAAAATTGTTGGTTTGTTTTGAAAGTCTTCCTGGATGACCTCAGCCCATGTTGATCTCTACCTTCCTTAACTCCTTTGAGACTTACCGCCTATCCCACACAATTAACACTTTATTATCCTTGGCTCTAATCTGCACCACATAATACATTTCATTCCTTCTTTATAATTGTTTCATGTGAGCTGCTTTTCTTTCTCAATTAAATTGTCAGCTCCTCAAGAGCGGAGCTGTTTTCCATAATACCTACCATACTGTTAAGCACACAGTAAACATTCAAAAAATACTTTTTTTATTTTCTTCAATCAACAGCAGTGTTCACATTGCTTGAAAGGTTAAGTAGCTTGCTACCTGTGCCATGAGTGACTGCAGGCCAAACTTTTGCATCTGAAATAGCAATAAAGTAGTACAATTGAAATTCTCAATGGGAAATTTTAAATAAATATACATGACTATCATGGCCAAATGAAAGGGCTTGTTTCAGTCATAATTTGCTAGGTATAATATCCAAATACATCAAAGAAGAGCTAAATAAACAAGGAAGAAAAAATATATATATATAATACACTTTCAGCAAGAATATGAAATTTAACTAGTGGATCCAGTACAGGCCAAAATAATTACAAAATTTAGCAATTCATTCATTCATTAATATAATAATTATGTGTTGAATCTGTGCATTTAACATGTGGAAAACTATACAATTTTTTTACGGCATGCCTAGTTTCTTCAAGGCTCACAGATTTCCACATTTTACACCTTGCTCATTGTTTACAATGTGTCTGCAACGAAAGGAATCTGCTAAGCTAATGTTTATTTCAACAAACACTTTGTTTGGATGCATCCTGACAACTCAAACATCTGTTTTAACTAGAAACGTGAACTGAGTTGACTTACTACATTGATAAAATTTGGAAAATTGCTCAATATTCTGCTTTGTTCTGCCTGTATGGACACAACCTAATGCTTTCCATGCCACCCAATTAGTACTTAAGTGGTTAAAGTAACCAAAGGAGCTTTTGCATACTCTATGCCAGCTGGTGTTCTAAAGAGAATTAGACCTGAAATACCCAGCTCTGAGGACAAGCAATTAGTACAGAGCTTTAGTTGTTTAGCTGTGGGTTTCATTAATATGGAAGAGACAATAAAACTGTTATTTACACTGTTACAGAGTTGATTTAAGCATTTCATGCTAGGACACCTCACATATGAAATCAGTGAAGAGGAAAGCAATATTAAGCTCATCAGACACAAAACAAAACTGGGCCAAGGAATATGTGTGTTATGTTTCAAGTCAAATAACACCATTATTTACTTCCAAGTGAGAAAAGATTTATTTTTTCGTAAGTGGCTAACCTCTGGAAATAATTTGTGAGACCAGAGAAAAAGAACTCAATTTCAAATGAAATCTCTGTTTGTGAGCCCAAGCCTTGCTGTCTCCACAGCGGCGTTTCCATGATGACTTCTATGGTTGTCACTGTTCCAAACTCTCTCACAAGAAAGCTGAGGTTCAGCTCTTGGATCAATAACTTTTTTTTTGAAGTTAGGTGTCACTGTAGTTATTATTGCTGCAGACAAAACTTCCTTTATAGATATGCTGTGTAGAGGTAGGTTTGCTAACGTTTTAATGAGCCATAAATTACTAGAAGAGCTAAGTCAAGAAATGTGAACTTATTCAAGTGTCTGGTATGAACAGAGCTTGCCAGACAAAGACCCTGTTTACAAAATGGGGTTGAATATTATTGAGTCACTGATGGACTACAGTTGATGGAAGCTTCTTGAAGAAACAGAACTAAATAGGAAGGAATTTAAAAAGGGATGCGTGACACCAGGACTGGACCTAAGATGAAGCACAGACTTGCCAGGCAGGGGTAACACAGGTTGAAATAACTACAGCTGCAACTGAAGATGTAAATCGTGCTAACATTGTTAAGTCAGAATTGGTCCATTAAGTACTCACTTTCCCACACATGGACACAACAATATGGTATATCCCAATCCTTCTGGTGGCCCTAAAGCAAATGCTGTGTGGTTTTACGAATGGCTAGCAGACAGTGTGAGGTCTGAATGATTTAATATTTCGAAGGAGATAGAAACAGCTCTAGGCTGCAGCCCACCGAGGTGATAGCAGTACAAGAGGTGGAAATGAATAGTTGTTGGCTCCCATTGGAGGATGTCACCATCAGTGCCATCATTTCTCTAAGGAAGCTCTCTCAGGAAGCCTAAAAGACAGTGATAGAAGAAGACTTATGAGTGTTCCTGGTCAATTCTAGAGTAATAGCCAATTCCTGGGACTGAATCAAGAACTTCCAGAGTTTGAGTTTTCCTAAAAACTGAGGCTGAAATGTGATTACACTTTTTCACAGTTCAGAGTTTATACATCACTAAGTGTGAATTGATATATCTTGAACTTCTTTTATGTTTTTGAATTCAAAGTATAGGAGAAATCAAGAAAAAAAAGAAAGAAGTCATAAGCCCTGGTTTCAAATTTTGGGGCTACCATTTACTAACTGTCCATGTAGTTTCCACGTGGAGTTTCCACTTGGAGTCTCTCTTTTAATCATAAGAAAATAGACTAATGGCACCCACCTCATAGAGCAGAATGGTGGTCAATGATATAGGTATACCAGTAAGTTCTCAAATATTAGTACTACTCACTCCCTGACCCCTCTCCCCCACCCACTATGCCATACCTGTGGCGACCTGTCTCTGTCTTCTTATCATTTCTGAGCTGGACTTTTCACATCAGTAAGGTAGGGAAACTAGTGACTGTGAACATGGTGGTTGTGGTGATCAACTGAGATTAGCAAAGTGTTTCTTACACGCTTCATAGGCATCATCGCCACTTAGAGTCTATGAGGAAATATTAACCAATAACTTTTTTCTTTGTTGCTTTACAGCACTTTGATTTACCATGCACATTCAAAGACAAAAACTAAACAAAAGCTAAGGGTCTGTACCTTAGAATGCTAAGCCATCATTAAAAGAAACCATTTGGAAAACTCAATCAGCCATTCAATTTTTTTTTTTTTTTTGAGACAGAGTCTTGCTCTGCTGCCCAGGCTAGAGTGAGTGCCATGGTGTCAGCCTAGCTCACAGCAAACTCAAACTCCTGGGCTCAAGCAATCCTTCTGCCTCAGCCTCCCAAGTAGCTGGGACTACAGGCATGCGCCACCATGTCCGGCTAATTTTTTGTATATATTTTTAGTTCGCCGATTAATTTCTTTCTATTTTTAGTAGAGACGGGGTCTCACTCTTGCTCAGGCTGGTTTTGAACTCCTGACCTTGAGCGATCCGCCCGCCTCAGCCTCCCAGAGTGCTAGGATTACAGATGTGAGCCACCACGCCCGGCTAGCCATTCAATTTTATACTGTGATTATTCTTCCTCCAGGTTTTCCTCACATACAAAAAATAGAAAATTTGGTTTTTTATAGTATTAAGAAAAGCTGATGAACTGTCTGTGTCAGTATTATATATTTAGTAGACTTATTATTATTTTTCCAATGCTTTAGCACAGCTCAATTTTAAATGCAATTACTACATTATAATCTTGGCAAGACTCACTGTTCCAGATAATTCTCTGATGTACAAATTAGTCTTCCTACCAAATGAAAACTGCCAACATAAAGGTACTATTATGTAATATTAATATAAAAATGAGAAGTCACATTGAAGTACAGAATAACTATAAATTTCATTTCAAGAGTATACACTGTATACATACAAATTTTTAAAAAGTTATAATTATGATATCTAATCTCCTGAAATATCACTCTAATATATAATAATTCACTGTAGGGTTACGCAAGCAGCCTGGATCAAATAGCATGTCCCTATACTGTGAACTAGAAACACTGTTAGACTGAACACGTTGAAATATTTCTGCAACTTTTTTCAGAATATGAAAATAAACATTGATTGCAGTGTGGTCAGAAGATTCTAGAATTATCTGATCACCAACACCATAAGTTGTTGTGAGGTAGTTTTTATAAAAGTATGTATTTACAAATGTCTTTAACAACTTACAGTACTTTCACTAGTTATGACTCACCATAGCGGCACACATGGTCTTTTCAACATCAAGGGTTTCTTGCTTTAGCAGCTCTGAAATGAGGACTTACAGAGATTGGATTTTATTTTCTACTACTAGGTGGTTCTTCTGGGCAGATAAGTACATAGCTTCTCTTTCCAACATCTATTGGAAAATCCTTTCGAAACAATGTAGGAGGCTGATGACTGTTCCTCTGTTGCAGTGATTCCAACAGGGAGTGATTTTACGCCCCCCATTTGGCAATGTCCAAGTCATTTTTGACTGTTACAATTGGAGGTGTGTGTGGTGCCTACTAGCACCTAGTGGGTAGAGGCCAGGGATGCTGCTAAACATCCTACAATGCACAGGTCAGCCCTCCCCCCCACATAAAGGACTTATCCAGTCCAAAATGTCAGTAGTGTCAAGGGTGAGAAAGCTCGCCCTATTGGTTTCTCTGTCTGACAACATAACAGGTATGGCCCATTAACATTCACTGCATGAGTCAGTGTCCCTGAGACAGTCATCACTGTGGAGGTCAACAGAAGAACAGAGTAAGCCCTTCACTTCCTGCTGGGATTCATAAAAGATGCAAACCAATGGGCCCTTGGTTTGTCTTACGTTAGGTTTGTGGAATTTTGTGAAATTCTAGTTTTGCTCTGTTCAATCATTTTAGAAAATATGTAAGTATCATTCTGGTTTTAACTAGTTCATTTGGTCTGTTTTTGGACATGTTTCAGTCCAGTCACAACTTTAATATCTGGATTTTGTTCAGTTCAAGGTTCAGCAAATTAGCAAACTTCTGGCTTTTTGGTTATGGTTACTTGATTTATGTCTGCGCATTAGTGCCCGTGCGAATATGATTAGAGCAGAAAACTAAGGCTCATCACTACCATGGCCACCAGAGCTTTCTGTGCTCCAAGGGAGTTAATTCCCTCTTTACTCTATTTCTCAGGAGTACTCAATAATGCAAGCATCATACCCAGTAACTCCACTTTCTGTTGCTTAGTTTAAAAGACTTGACAAATAAAAGTGACTTATTTCATATTGTATTTATGAAAAGGTACAGCAGTCTCAATGGTTTCCCTGACATTGTTTACTTGAGTGTATTGTGAAGAAACAAGAAAGGAAGAAAACTTCTTAAAAATCTCCAGGGATCTTTAAAAATGCCCGTTTACCCTTATTTTGCAATGGCTCTGGTTGTGAAATCATCAGACTGAAAAACACTGGAGGAGCGGTGAGGGTGGATTTTAGTGACAAGATTTCCTTAAGGCTGTAAACAAACCAAATTCATTAAGAGAAAGAAACAGAGATGGCAGATTTCATCACAAAATGGGGAAAACATTTTCCAGCTGAATTAGAGGTACAGCACAAAATAGTTGTTTCGTTTTTAAAACTTTAGTTTCTGCAGGCTGAAACGCATTTCAATTGGCTCTGTTCATGAAAGCCATCTGCACCTGCTTATAAACCAGCTTAAAGAAAAAAAAATCTGCACCAAGGATTTTAACTTGTACAGACAATAAAGGATATACTCTGGCAGTCAAGCACCAGAAGAGGAGGAGCAGGATGAAGGGAAGGGTATCATAATTCTCTAAAGTACCAATAAATCATAATCAAAAATCAGCTTGCAGCATTATTACTTTAGTTTTACCTGTGGCAGCTACACTTGCCTGTTCTGGTTGCGTGTATGTTTAAAAGTTAAGCGATTCAACTTCAATTATATGGGTTTTTCTTTTATGTAGCCTAGGGTTGAATGAATTACTGGCAGGAAACTTTAGCTCATGAATTCAATCAAAAATCCTTTCATTTGTCAGAGCTGCTTCCTGCCCGTCTCCTTTAAACATCTGCTTCTCCCGTTCAGGGAAACACACACACACACACACACACACGCACACATACACGCACACACGTACACGCACACACGCCCCTCTTTGGTAAAATAATAAGCAGTGAGCAAAACTTCCCTTGCAAAAGTTACAGATTCGCTCTTAAACACACATTTGCTCCCAGGAGTGTTTATTTAATACATCTTTAATAGCTTCCTTGTTCTCCTTCTCTTCCTTTCCGCTTTTAAATTCTGGAAAATCTCAAACTGACAAAAGAAGACATTTTGAAAACGCGACCCCGCGCAGGGATGAGCCCCCGCCGGCCTCCAGGCCAATGAAAAGGAAGCGAGGCCGGGCGGGCGGGGGCGCGGGCCGGCTGTCGGGAAGCGCCGGCTCTCCTTACATGGCAGGCGCTTCCTGCCGGGGGAGGCCCGCGCCGCGCAAACGGGAATGGGGGGAAAGCAAGCAGGGGGCGTCGCGCTGCTTACGGGCTGCGCGTGTCAGGGCGCGCGCGCGAGCGGGACCTCGCCGCGGCCGTCACCTGCGGCATCCACAGCCCCGCCTCGTCAGCCACAGGCTGTTTACCCCGCGCTGCCAGGAAGGAAGACCCAGATGTGAAAACCAAGCGAAAAGCTGAAAAGTGCCTTCGGAACAGTCATCCTTCTTTGAGCACGACCGAAGTCCTTCACCCCCGCCCCCGTCTCAGCTCTTCCTCTGCGCTGATGGATTTATCTTTGGGAAACTGACTCAAAGGCAGACCTCAAGTGGCTTACTCCTTTGGTTAAAAATCATTCTGCTGCTTCCTCTAGAGAAAGTCTGGAGTAAAAATGAGGAAAATCTGGGGGCTGTGCTGTCTAATGGTCTCGAACCCTGTGCCAGATGTTTTAAAAAATGATCACCCCTTTTGAGAGTCTCAGTGTCACCCTGGAGGGAAAGACATCTGCTTGAAGACTACTTACCTAGAAATTATAAACACTTTAACACTGCACTAAACGATGGTGCTTTTATAAGACATGGTGCGTAAGACAACTAGCTGTTCTATTACAGTGAAATGTAAGAATGTTTTCAATATCTAAGCTATGCTTTTAATTCTGTAAGTAGGTAAGGAACCCCATGGTTATTATACTTTTCATATTCGTATGGACAGAAGAGCTTAAACTGTAATGATTAGAAAATTACTGGTATTCCCATGCATACTATAATCAATGCATTACTAATTTCTACATGTTGGAATTATTCATCCTTGAATTTAAAAATTGGGTTATATGGTTATAGCCATTTATTGTTATGTTAATAATAGTAATAACAGCTAACATTTCTGAATACTCACTATGTGCCAATTATAATGCAAAGTTCCTTACATTGATTGTTTTATTTAACCCCTACAACTCTATGTAAAATTATGATTGCATTGAAGAAACAAAAGTTTGTATCATTAATTTGCTGTAAACCAGAGAGTTAGTAGGTAGCAAAGCTGTGACTTGAACCCAACACCTGGGCTCTCAAAGCATACACACCTTATTCAACCATCCATCCATCCATTCACCCACACCCCCAGCCAGCCATCCAACATGAAATGAGTATTATTTGGAAAGACACATTCAAGCAAAAGAGATAAGATGTGCACAAAACACTTTAAAATATCTATTTTATTCACTTGAAACATAAGGAACATGTTATATCTTAAAATGTCAGATGTTAGATATCAGATTAATAACACATCCATACTTAAATTCGGAAACAATAGTATAAGCACAAAGTCAACTTTGTGCAACTGCTATCAACAAGAAATTCAATACTCCTTTGACATATAAAACATAGCATTCAAGGTATCTCTCAAAAGACCAATTTTTCCTTGAATTTTCCAAAGAATTTGCAAAAATAAATTCAGGGAGCATTCAGGAATAGCAAGTTTCCAAAACAAAACATGCATAGCTAGATGACTTTGTCAGTCTTACCATTTTCTCTTTGAGTGGAAAGTTTATTGGCAACATTAAAAATTTCACCCTAGACAGGATATGAGAATGTTTTCGTAAATCACAATTTACGGTATATTAATGCCATGTGACATTAGTTTCCCAAATAAGAGCTCACATGAAACTTGGTTATTAAACCTTAAATAAACCTTTCATACATACCTGTAAGCCTCAAATTGAAATTATCTATAAATGCATTTTTAGATTTCTTTTTAGTTTAATCCCTGAGTGTATAGGGCAAAAAGTTACATCTTTTATATAAACTTCTACTTTGGGTTAAAACTGATATATCCTCACTTTGAGATTTCATCTGAAATATACTATAAGTTGGTTGACTTATTTCAATAGAAGTTTGCATGGGCTGTAAAACTGTGGCCTAACTCAAGCTATTTTTGTGTTCACCTGAATCACACTTAATTCATTACATTTCACATTCAACAAACGTGAAGGTTTATCATGTGCCAGGTACTATGTCAGGGACACAAAAGTACACGAAACACAGTCGCTATGCTGGAGGAAATTATACTCATGAAAGAGACCAACAGGTAAATACATCCTAAGAATTGGATAAGTGGCAAAAATGAAGGATAAATCAAGTGTGCAGGGACTCAAAAGAAAGAATGATTAACTCAGGGAAGGCCATCTCCTCTAAAATGCATCTCTTTCATCCCTTCAACAGATATTTGTTGGATTTTGAAGTATAAGGTGGTGTTTACAGGTGGGGAAAGCAGAAGAACATCATATGCAAAAGTATGAAGTTCTGAAAGGGATTTCGCATTCAGGGACATGGTTGAAATATGTACAAAATGCTACGGAAGCTCAAGGCATCAAGTGATGGATTCTGTCTGGGGTGTCCAGGAGGGCATTAGGGAAAAGAAGGGACATGATCTACCTCTTGAATATATCCACAAACTCCCCTTGTAAAGTGATAATTCTGAAAGCCGTTTTAGGTACAGTACAGATTAAGTGCTCAATCCCTTTAATATATAACCAGTGAGAAAATTCCTGGGTTGTTTCAGGAAAAGTCTGAATGGAGTCAAATGTACCTGAATTATTTGGTGAGAAACAATGAACTATTCCCACATGCATGGTAAAGAAAGTTCAGACTGCATTTACTGCAGTTATCATACCCAGGATTGTAGTTATTCGTGCTGACTGGTCAATGTGATACATAAAGTTTGAGGTCTGCTCTGAGGATGCCTTTGTAGACATGCAAAGAATTTGTCAATTTAGAACAGAGAACCACCTCCCTCAGACCAGCAGTTCTCACAGACTCCTCACCCTGTCTCAATTGTTAATTCCAAGTGAAACAAGGACATGATTCATACTCTAGTTGCCTTTCTTTTCATGTGTAGCATGATCAAAAGAATAATTATACAGAGAGGAATTCTGCAAAGACAAAAATTGCGTGTGATCTTCCTTACATAAGGACCTCAGTGTGTTGCTGGAAACCCTCTGATTTTGTTCTGTTGACTGGTAGCTTCAGGTTACAAGCAGGGAACAGAGGGCCTCCCTTAACATTTTCTAGCCTCCAACAAATAAGGAGTCAACACACCCATTTCATCTTGACAGATATGTATCAAAAATAATAAACCTTCATAAACAGATGGCTTCTAAGGAAAGAGAAAGAGGGCACATGTGGCTCAGTTAAGTGAACCCAATAGAAAGAGTTTGGAAAATTTGCTAAGAATTCAGAAAGAGGAGTTCAGTGGCCAAAAAAAAAAAAAAAAAATGTCACTATGCTTTCAAACTCTTCCCATACACTCTTGCTTTACATTTCATATTCCCACCCCAACCCACATGCCTAAAGCCTAGATCAGAAAAGGAAAGGTCTAGCTTTCCTATGGGGAAAGTTTAGCATTTTTTTACTGGAGTGATGGATTGTCATCTGTTTTCCAATTAATTTCACCTTGTTTAAATCCAACTCTTCCCATTTTGCAGATGCCCACTGCACCTGCCCCTGCTGAGCAGAATGTGGCTCAAGAAAACACACTCAGGATGGCTAGTGTCACATGAAATTCTGGGCCACTAACCTCAAGTGGTCCACTGGTGCTGTACCAATTCTAGCACAGTCTCCTGGTTCCATTAACTCTGTCATTCTCCTACATGACTATTTCACATCTTTTCCTCTCTCCTCAAACCTCTCGCCCCTTCTTCTCAATTCTTCAACCCACCAACAACCTCCCACCAACATGTCTGTCTGACCACGTAACTGACGATGTATACCTGCCCTCTCCACTGTGGTGGTCACTACTGTTGATCACTTGAAAACTGGATAGTCCAAATTGAAATGTGCTGTTTGTGTAAAATATACTGGATTTGGAAAATTTAGTACACAAAAGTACATTAATTGTTTTATATTCACTACATGTTTTAATATTAATTTGTTTATACTGGGTTAAAGAAATCATTAAAATGAATTTCACCTCTTTTGTTAATGTGGCTACTAGAGAATTTAAATTACACATGTGGCTCACACTGTACTTCTATTGGACAGTATTGCTTTAGTCTCTGCTGTCACTATGAAGCAACTACCCATGCTCTTACCTGAGAGCACTACCCACTCCTGGTGCATTAGAACCCCCTCCAACTCAAGGGCTTCGCCCCAACAATTCGCCCTGCTTTCTCCTTCACCGATTTCGCCCTCTAATTGGATCATTCTCAGCTGCATATAAACATGCTGCTATATCTCCTATTTTAAAAATACAAACAAAAAAGTCTCTTGACCACATATCTTGATTTAGTTACCACTTCATTTCTTTCTAGTATAACTCCTTTAAAATGTCTATACTCACTGTCTCCAATTCTTCTTGCTTCATCTCTTCATGCATCCACTCCAATCCCCACCACTCCTCCAAATGTTTCCTGTCCAGGCGGTGTGTGCTGCAGCTAGTAGGAGCCAATTATTAAATATTCAAGAATTTTGCAAGCTGGCTGTTAAACTCTTGGTAGCTTGAAATTGGCTATGGTAGGGGTATTTATACCAAGAAAATCGGTAAATACTATAAATTAGGATTTTGCTGTTACGGTTTTTCAGACCGCCAGTTTACCAGCAAACCACTAATTGAAAGTCACCAATGACCTTCACCAGACTCAACATTCATATCGGTCCTTTGTTTACCTAATTTATTTGCAGCATTTGACACAGATAAACTCTTCTTCCTTCTTAACGTCTCTCTTTACTTGCATCTTAGGGCACCATCTTCTCGTGTGTCTTCTTCCTCACTCCTCCTCTGTCTCCTTTGCTCGTTCTACTTCATTGTTATGACATCTGTATCTTGGAGAGTGTTAGCACTCAGTCTTAACACCTCTTCCTTTCTCTATCTGCACTTCCTCTCTTGGTGTTTTTGTTCAGTCCTATAGCTTAAAACACTCAAATATATACTTTTAGGCCAGCCATGGCCTATGAATTCCAGCTTACGTATCCCCCTGCCTACTTGACGGCTCCATGTGGATGTCTAATAGGCATGTCAAACTTAACACGTCCAAAATGAAACTTCTAATTCTCCCTCCTCCTTTATTCCCCAGTCACTAAACATGACACTCCAATAATATTCCCCAGTTCAACAAATGGCAATTCTAGATGTACAGGCCACACATTTTGAGTTATCCTTGGTTCTGCTTATTTTTTGACACCCCACATCCAATGCATTGGCACTCCCATTGGCTCTACCTTCAAAATATATCCAAGATCCCCACTTTCCCCCACTTCTACTGCTACTGTCTTGCTCCAGCAACAATCATCTTTCAACTAATGCACTGGTACAATAAACTTTCAACTTATCTCACAATATAAGACCCAGAGTAAGCTTTTAAAAATGTCAGTCAGATCTTATTACACTTCTGCTCAAAACACTTTAATTGCTTTCTATCTTGCTTAGAGTAAGAGAAAATCTTTCAGTTTGTCTACAAAATTCTACCGTGTGCTCCTGCCACTCTCAGATCTCACATCACACCACTTTCTCTTAACTTATTCTGATCCTGCCAAAGCCTCCTTGCAATTTGACAAAGATGTTCCTGGCTCAGAGGCTTTGCACTTGCTGTTCCCTCTACTTGAGAACTCCTCTTCCAGATGGTCACGTGGCTTACTCCCTTACTTCTGGCAGGCCCATTCTGTATGAAATTAATCCCCCTCACACGGCACTTATCATCATATGGCATACTTTATCATTACCTGTTTATGTGTTTATCATTCATCTAAGCTGGACAGACTATTTGTTTTTCATTGCTATATACCTAGCAGCTAGAGGAGTGCTTGGCACATAGTGAAAACTCAGTAAATATTTGTTCAATGAATGAATCAATTGATGTCACCTTACCAGCTTTGGAGCAAGAAGAAAGCTACTGTCACTTTCTCTTCTGTGTACACCATTAAGTGATAAATGCAACTTAAATGGCAAGGTGCTCAATTTCCCTGCCAGGCTTTCTTTGCATACAGACTCAATAGTGAGCAAGGCTTTTTGGACAGGCAAAACAAATCTGCCTTGATTTCAAATTAACAGTGACTCATTTGGTGATAATGACATTACAAACTCTTTTCCTTTGATATTGCATTTTTAAAAGGGGGATTTCTTCACCTGAAAGCCTTGTCATACTTGGAGTACCTACAGGAAGAACTATGACTGAAACAACTGGAATTATGCCCTAGGACCATGGCCCTGGTTGACTGTGGAGTGGTGGCAAGGGGTGCAGGGAGAGTAGGGGGCAATAAAACAAATGCCAAAGGTTTTAGAAATGTTCTGTCGCTATCAGTAGTCTTTACAAACTCCATACGTGTAACAATGGCTTTTTCCATCCTACTACCCTCCATTCTCTTCTGCCACTGATGTTGCCCCCAGAACTGAGGTTGAAGTTTCCCAGTGAAAATTATGTCCCCCAAACTCCTCTCTCTCTTTCTACTAAAGATGGTAGAGGACAGGCAAGAAGCAGTCTTCTTATCCTCAGGATTTGCACAGGGGTGGATGTGTTTCGGATACCTCTCTGCCCAGAATTCAGAGCACATACTGTGAATCACAAATGTTGACTGGTGGTCTACAGTATCTTTTTTTTCCTCCAAGATATAGGGATAATTAGGTAGGCCTGACTTTTAATTATCTCATAAAACATTATTTTTATGGGAAAGTATAATATAACATCCAAATTCTTGCTTTATAATTGAATTTTGAGGGGCATACATTGTTTATAAGTTGGAAGCTTTGGAAACTGCCTGCATTTTTATTATTATTAAATTAGATTTCTAGTTAAGCCCAAAAGCCAAGTACGTTTTAACCTTCTATGGTGGTAGGAACAATAAGCAGTGAGTATTCCTTTTGATTTTCCAAACATATTATGAGGTGTTAGAGGTTCCAGCCATGGTGGAATGTTGGAGAAGCAGCAATGGGAAAAAGAAGCCGGCAAAACAAACCGTTTAGACACCAGAGAGAGTAGCAACAACACTCCTAGGTTTATGGCCTAGTTAATTTTCATTTTGTTGTATATACTTTGTTCCATAAAATTAAGTTCTTTATGTTGTTGTGGAATATGTGCTTCTCTCTTGCTCCCTTGTTACACACACACACACACACACACACACACACACACACACACACACAAAGATATATGCAGTAGATAATGGCATCAATCATTTGAGGACTGAAAACGTATTACATGTTGAGTTCTCTATATAAACAACAGTGAACAGTTATCTCCTACATGTGTCTAGTATTTCACGTGCATTATATCTAATCCCCACGATAATGAAAGCAAAGCGTTACGTAATGCTTTGTGTAAGGTATTGTTCCCAGCCCCTTACCTTTATTAACTCTTCTAATAAACACAATAGCCCTATGAGGTGGGAGGCAGGTATTAACATCCATTGCCATCTTCAGATAAAGCAGCTGAGGCACAGAAAGATTATATAATACTTGTCCAAGGCCGTATCAGCTGTAAACAGCTCAGCTGGGATTTAAACACAAACAGGATGGCTTCAGTGGTGTTCTTACTCATCCATACCTCGCTGCCTTTTTCATAACAACCTATGAGATAAGCATCTTCATTTTCTCCAATTTCCATATGAAAAACTACATAAAGTCCCATGCACAAGGTTGCCCAGTTAATAGACATAGCAGGATCCACTCTCAGGGTGCTGACAGAAAGCCTGGGTCCTCACAAGGCGAAGACCTCCCACTGTAACATCTTATTTTTTTGAAGTTTCTCAAAGTCAAGTGGTATACCTTAGTATTCTTTTGCATAATTCCCTAAGCAAAGAAATACCCAAGGCTCTGCATATAGTAGATGCTCAACCTAGAAAAGAGAGTCACGCAGAGTGATTTTGCATCGCATGTAAAGATCAGCCCAAATATCCTTCAACACCACACCTTCTCTTTGTTTTTGAGAAAACCCCGAGGAAAATGGACTTTGATGTTCTAAATCTTCTGTTGATTTACCCTCATGGAGGAAAATCAATGCTAAAATAACCACTGAAAGCCACCTGAGATGTGCTGCTCTAACATGACAAATGCCAAGGAATTTAGACATTAAACGGATCTTGGAATTCAAGCTCCCCTTCCTTAACTCCAGCGGAAGAGGAATCACAAAATCCACACGCAGAAGAAATCTTCATATCTGGACTACGAGGCTTGTCACTTACTAAAAGCAGACAGAATATCTTCAATGCGATCTTGTTTACAAAGCAGCAAAGGTTGTTACTTCTGTACCCAAGTGATCGCTGCCTCTTTGTAACATTGATCGCTGGGATTTTTGCTGGTAGTAAACTGACAGAGATCGACCACCAAAAAACGTGTCTAAACTCTCCTGAGGCACATCTATCTTTCTCTTCGTGCAGAGAGAAAACCTGAGATGTAAACCCCATTTTCCTCAAGAAAAGGTGAAGCCATGCTAGCATATGTTTTAAATGATTTATATTATCTGACAATGGAAAGGTAAATTCTCTCACAGGATTTAGGGTGTAATTCTCAGCCCTCTCAGAATTCTGTTTATTCCACACATCTCCTTGCTCAGGGAATGACAATTAGATGAAAATATTTAACGCCGAGGCATCCGATAGCTCTAGCATGGGATACCGTGACTGCTCCAGGTCGTTTTTCTCTGTGAAAATCACCAAAGCCTATGGGGTCATCATCGTGTCCCCTTCTCATAATGGCACTACCAGACATATTTAAGGAAGAAATGACAACTCTTTAAAAAGGCATATAAGAATAAATACAATACACTTAAAGTATCACTTAAAACACCTATTTTTAAAAAGGTAAGAACTTGTGTGGGACTTGTGAAGGAATTTTGGTAGGTCCTACAGGGGAAAGTGATTTGAAGTTAAATAGTGGCAAATTTACACAAAAACAAAAATAGCCATCTGAGACTTTCACTCAAGATAAAGTTCTAATTCTATGCAAATAGCAATAGCATTTTCTAGAAAGAGTTCTAAAGTAAGTCACACACACAAACCTCAGTAGTGGCACAAAACATCCTTTGTTGCCGGACGTGAGAAAAACACACTCGCTTCTAAAAAAAGCCATAGGAAGGAAGTGGAAGAACCTCAGGGGCGAGTGGGAGGGCGAAAGGAATGTTGCAGCTCTTTTTTTTTAAAAAAAAAAAAAAACATGTAAGCTTGCTGGAGCTCTTAATAGTAGGGCAGTAGTTCAATTAAGTGAAGTAAACTCTTTGGGATGTTTTTTTCCTATCATTGTAGGTGTACTATCAGCCAAAGAGATTTGAAAATCTTGAGAAAAGTATGTTGATATTCTGACATAAAATTGCCCCCAGTTAAAACATTCTTTAAAAAAAAAACAAAACAAAATCAAAGGAACCCAAGCACCTGCATATGGTTCTAATTTCATGCATCTCAAAACACCTGAGATTGCCAAAATCAGAATTAAGAGAAAGTTACCCAAGAGCAAAGACAGGTAAGCAAAGCAATGTGCTGAAATTTTGCAATGTATAATAACAACATGGAATGTATCTGTTAGAGGATAAATTGAGGGCTCTTTTGAAAACACTAATAGGATCCTGCCAACTCCCTGCCTAAAATCCTTCAATACCTTCCCACGGTGCTAAGGAGAAATGCAACATTATCAATATGGCTTACAAAGCGCCTCATGATGTGGTCACTGCGTTACTGTCAAGCATCACGTCAGAGCTTACATTGATTGAATGCTTATTATATTCCTAGGCATAGAAACTATTTCTATTAACCTCCTAACAACCTTGTGAGGTGGAGACTCTTATCATCCCCATTTTTCAGATGAGTAACTGGAGACGTTGAGTTACTTTCCTAGAAAGTGGTTATGTCAGACACGCTTGAGGAAATCAGTGCAAAATCCCAATCCCCTCTTGCTTGCTGCCTCCATGATCAGGGTCGGAAGACCCATATTCTCACTTTCTGATTTTTCTTGATCATTTGAGTTGTGTCCTGGTCTCTGACGCACAGGCACATGTCCACCAGAGGATTTCTAGGGAGCTCTGAACTTTTCCAATAAAAGAACCTGGCACTGCATATTTTCCTCCTCCCTTCTCCCTGAATGGGGCCATCAAACTGGGGCTGAAGCCACCATATTCAGGGAATAACAAAGCCATAAGCTATAAATGCAGAGCAGAAGATGGAAAGAGCCCAGACCTGGATGACCTCCCTGAGCCCTGCCCCAACCCTGGGCTGCCTATTCCCAGGCTTTACTTTGTGGGGATAATTCCCCCTTTTTATAGGAATCTCAATAAGGTAGGCTGTTTGTTATTTGGAGCCCACAAAAAAAGCATGCTTAACTGACAGAGCTATGAAGCCAGGATTCCAACTCAGAAATCTGATTCCAGAGCCTGAGAGCTGAAACCATTCCTCCCTGTTTCACTCTTTCCTTTGTTCTCTTTGCTGTGGCCACACCACACTGATCTGGAAGTTCCTCAAAACCACCATGTTTCTTCCTGCCCCAGACCCTTTGCTCTTCCCTCTGCCTGGAGGCATCTTCTACTTATCTTCAGACCGCAGCTTACATATGAATGTCACCTCCTCAGGAAGCCTTTCCGGATCTTTTTACATTTTCCAGACAAAGTCAGTTCCTCTATACACGTGTTCATAGAACCTACACTTGTCCTCTGTAGTCTTGTCACAAGCACAAACAAATAAGTACTGAATGAGGTTTTCCCACACCACCATGAGGTTAAGAACTGTCTTTCCAGTTGTACACAGTAGGCACTCAATAAATATGTTAAATAAATGAATCAATATAGGCATTCCTCACTCTAAGTTAATTCTTGAGCGAGACTGACAAAGATAGGAAGTTACTCATCTGACACATCTGAAGCCACAGAAGCACATCAGGCTGGGATACGTCTTGTTTGACTCTATTAGATGCCATAAATATCTCAACGGCAAGAAAGGAAGCGGAACTAAAATCCAGAGGCAGGCGGTGAAGACACAGGACATCCGAGCAAGAAAGAAAAGAATACTTCCGGATACCAAGGTGGCAATCCCAGAGTTAGGAAAGTGCTACAAGAAGAAAACTGTGAGTGGCAAGATGGGAACCACGTGGAAAGCAGGGATTACCTTGTAAAAATACAATTTCCAGCAGGCCAAATATAGGCACAATACAGTATTTTCTGTGATCCCAAGTTTTGCATTCAACATTTTGAGATGCTTTTCTGTGGGAAAGCACTTCCATTTTTATAGTAGAGTTGTAAAAAATGTTGCAATTTATATAAACTCTGTTTTATTGCCAAATTTCCTGTAGCCTGTCTAATCTATGAAGCAAGAGATAACTGGTTTGCATCATCTTTTTAAAATCACAGCTCTTCGTGCCACTGGGACACTCTCTTGTCACCCTGCAATTGATCTTTTTATACTCCTTTCTCCTCCAGTAGGCTGTAAATTCCTGAGAGTGCGACGAATGTTGTGATTTCTTTAGTTTTGGATGTTTAGCACTGAGCATAGCGCTGGCACAGAATCTGAACTCGCTGTATGTTGTTATTATAAATGAATAAACAAAATGCATAGGCATGTTAGGCATTTAGTAAATACATGTCAAATTGAATCTTTGATACATGAGTTGGAATTACTTCCCTTTCAAGGTATTTGTTCAGTGAGCATAATTACAGAGTCCACAATCCAAGAAAGTCTTCATTATGGAGAGAAGCTAGAAAAGAGCCTTTGGTTTTTCAAGGCAATGTGCATTGAAATGGCAACCCCTTTACATCATGCGCATATTTCAAGTACAAGGACAATGCAAAACTTGAAATAAAACAAATAAACAAAGATATCTCTCTGCTCCCCAGTCCTGACCATCTCTTGTAATCTCTCTCCACTGTGTATCCTGAGGGTGATGGGAACAGGAGAAATCAAAGAAGAGAAGACAAGAGAGATGGGACAGGAAAGACAACCAGTGACACAGAAGAGAAGAATGAGTTGGGAAGAGGAGCACAAGAACAGTGAAGGAAGGGTGAGGACTGGAATAACAACAAAAATACAAAGGATGAAAGTCGGATTCCTTTCCATTTCCTCCAGTCTCTAATTTCTCATGTCTCTGATAAAAGTGCAAGCAGATTTATCTATCTGATCCTTATTTTATGGCCTGCACAAATGTTACAACTTCTTTTTGAAGACATTAATTTATAACTAAATGTCTTTAATTTCTACCATAATATGCTTGTGGCTCTTGACGTCTTTGGTCTTATTCACCAACAACATCAGCTAGTTGGAAGCAAAGCAGTAGAGTGGCGTTACCACCACCCCTCCTGGGCGATGAATACAATCATCTTCGTATTTATGGAAAGTGAAACTTCTGCAATGTATATCGTATTCTGCCTGCTTTGTAAATACCTTATGTTTTTATTTACATATTATACCAATTAAATAGATCTCAGTACTAAACTCAGGTACTTGAATGGAATCCAGTCCCGATATGGCATAAAACTATGACAAAAACCTTATTAATAGCAAGGAAAAAAAGTTTGCTTCAAATATGTGGGTTATATTTTCTAGTACCTTCAAAAAGAATGAAACTGAAAGAGGCAGCTTGAAGAAGCTCACACGTGTTGAAAACCCACATCCTGTTGTTATCCACTACCCTGGCAAAGAAGGGCTGGGAGTGAACGTTCTCATTACAGTCCCCATTAACTCAGATTTGCAGTGGGTTTCTCCAGTGAGGAAAATCACGTTCCCCCGCTGGGCAGTGGCCCAGGTACACCATCAATGGGTATCATTTATTCAGTAAACATCTAAGCCCAAGAATACAGTGGTCTAACCCAGAAATGAAAAGATCCTCCATGCTTCACTGCAGCCACTATTGGCAGATTCTAGATCACCCATGAGCAGAGAGGCCCATCTGCCCAGGGCCTCCAAGAAATTATAACAATTACAAGAGCACGCTAAGGGGAGTCAGGCAGTAAGAATAAAAGCAGCATGGTGTACTCAGACTTTTGTTCCTTTTTATTTATTTGGTTGAAATGCATGTGTTTTTGCTTCAGGCAGATGTGGGTATCCTAGCCTTTTGTACAGGAAGCTGTAGAAGGAGGATGACATGCTGGGTGGCGGCAAAGACTATTTTATAGGCCAAATGGCATTTTTTGTAGGCTCAATGATATATATATTTTTTTAAGAAAACTCTAACTCTGTTCAGAATGCTTTCAGAGGGTGAAACAAACCTAACAACCTTACAGTCCAAATCATTGCAGCTTGTTGTTTTAAATTTATATCGTGAAGTTCCTCCTTTATGTTACTGTACTTCATGGCCACAGACTCTTCCTCACAGCCCGTCCCATGTCTTTCCAATTTTCTAGAAGACCAGCCCCCTTCAAGATGTTCCACCAACTCAGTCCTGTTTTCCTCAGATGTTTGTTTTTTTTCCTCTTTCTTATTCTGAAAAGCATGTGTTGATAGACTACAGGGAATAGATTAAGATTTATTTTTTAGACAGCGTTTCCCCCTTGCAACTGTACATCAGCCTTACTCGGAAGGGAAGCCAGGCCGAATGATTCTAACGCACTTTGCTCTGACGCTTCCGTCTCAATAACCCTTTAAAATGAAAACTGTGGAGAGTGAAGTAAAAAACTGGTCTCCATCTGGAAGCATTTACACACAGAGGTGTCTTTCGCTTCAGCTGTTTGTCTAGAATTTCCATTTAGGAACACACTTGCCTCTCTCCTGCGGGTATGCTGAAGACGACTGTTTGCAAAGTCCATTTTATGCAACAATCCGGAGGCTCCTTCAAACTCAGTCAGGCCGGAAAGGCCAACCATGACTCATAAGATCCCTCCGTCACACACAAAAGGAGTCAGAAGTCAAGGAGAGAGCTGATCTCCTTGGCTCTGCCGACCAGCTTACCTGACAAGTCGGGGTGTTGTCATCCAACCGGTTTCCTGCTTGGAAGACCTGGACTCCTCTCGGTAAAAGTGTCAACACCTCTTTTTCTGAACAATCTCAATATGAATGATAGGGCCTGAGTCCGGCAGAAGATGTCTTTAATCTTTTTATGGTTCAATAGAAAGGTTACCTGAAGAAAAGCCTTAGGATATACTTTCAAGATACTGATTTGTGACTCTTTTTTTTTAAACATCAGTATGTCACGTTCTGATTCACTATTCTTTTAAAGAGGCAGAGACGAAAGCTTCCCGGACATCCACAGAGAAACCTTATTCAACCAAACGTTTTATAATCCTAGGGTTACCTGTGCCACATTCTTAAAGGCCAGTCGGTTCAAGGACTTCCTGAAAATGAAGGTTTGGACTGTGGGTACGTCTGAGTGTGTGTGAGTGGAGTCGCTTTGCGCAGGGAAGGGCAGGCGGGTATCAGGCAAATTGTCAGAGTCCAGAAGGATGGTGGTGGAGGAGAAGAAAGAGGAAGAAAGAATGTCTGGAACTGGAGTGGCCCCAGGAGGCCCGGTCTGTACTGAGGGGACACTGGAATAATAGGAGTTCCTTCCAGAACAAAGAGAGTGGCAGACCCTGTGTCACACCACCCCCATTCTCCACCCCCTTCTCCCTTGCCCATCTCCTGTTAAGAAGCTAAATAAAGCAAAACATTTGCTTTCCCGGCTTCTCTTGCTCTTAGAATGGAGGGGTAGCATAGTTCTGGCCCATATGAGACGGACAACTGGTCGAGGAGAGGGTGTGCTTCTGGGAAACTTTCAGCTTTTCTGATAAAAGGAACATCTGTGCTGGTCCCACTCTTCCCTGCATCCTGCTTTGAATGTCAATGGGATACCTGGAGTTTGAGATCGTGACAGAAAGGCCAAGAGAATCACAGACACACTGACCCTGAGCCTTGATATTACTGAATGACTATACCAATACCCATAATGACCTACTTCCAGAAATACTTTTATGTGAAGGGGGGAAAAAATCTCTACTTGTAATCTCTTTTGTATCAAACACTATTAGTCAGTTTTCTGTTATTTGCAGCAAAAAAAGAATAATAAAGAAATCCTAATTGATTCAGCAGGAGAGGCAGATCTAATAAAAAGCTATCTATTCTTAAAAAGTTTTTTGAGGAGAGGGCAGCTCTGAAAAACCTAACTGAAACTAAATATCCCTCTGAAGGTAAAACCAATTTATCATGGAGCCTCATAATTTATTTAAAATTTTATGTACACAACAAATTTGCATCATTACTCCATGCTATGGTTTAAATGTCTCCTCCAAAACTCATGTTAAAACTTAATCTCCCAATGTGGCAGTATTGAGAGCTGGGGACCTTAAGAGGTGACTGGATATGAAGGCTCTGCTCGCGTGAATGGATTAATCCATTCACGGATTAATGGGTTATCCTGGGAGGGGAACTGGCAGCTTTGTAAGAAAAGGCAGAGAGACCTAAGCTAGCATATTACTATGCTCAGCCCTGTTGCCACGTGGTCCTCTGTGCCACCTTGGGACTCTGCAGAGAGTTCCTACCAGAAAGGACGCTCTACCACATCATCAGATGTGGTCCCTCACCCTGGACTTCTCAGCCTCTATAACTTTAAGAAACAAATTCCTTTTTAATAAAATACTCAGTTTCTGATATTCTGTTATAGGCAACAGGAAACAACTAAGACTGGTTCATGTGATTTATTGAGATGAAAGACAAGACATATTCCACAGCCATAACCTGTTTGCATTTGTGTTTATACAAGCCTCTAACCTTATTTTTCTGTAGGAGGCAAAGATATCAGCTAATGGAGCACTTGGCTTATCCCAAGTCCTTCTGATAATACGGAGCCATTTTTAGAGAATTTTGAAAGAAATGCAACATAATAAATGGAAAGAGCCAAATATCTTGCTTGGTCACTGGCTAGCAACATGATACTGTGAAAGTTACTTCAACTCCCTTAGCCTCCTTATTGCTCATCTATTGCAATTGTAATTATTGCAACTTTATGTTCTAAAAAGTTTGATTATAAGCAACCAGTTTATCTAACCACAGATAATTTTATAATGCTTTTTTCACCAAAACATATTACATCAGATTTCTAATATACCACATGAACAAATATTAATATTTAAGTTTTAAAAGTTGTATTTGATAGGGTCAGAGTTCCTCAAATGAATGGCATCTCTGATTTTCCTCCTGGTTCATTATTCTCTCTGTTAGTGTTTTCAAAAGGGGGTCTGAGGTCCCTGCATCTTCCTGGGTTCCACCCAACATCTACGGAATCAGAAAATCCAGGGATGGAACCCAGAAATCTGCATTTTTCACAAGCATCCATGGATAATCTGACCACGGATTATCATTAATCCATTGGCCATTAATGAATCATACACAGCACCTCAAAAGGAAGCTTGGTGTCTGTTGTGAAGGATAAGGACCTAAGTGACCCCACACAGATGACATGCATTCACTCAAAGGGAAAGGTAAGGTAACTCTGAAAGACTTTGATTACTGTGCATTTTGTTTTCTCTTGTTTTTCCCTTCCAGTAACCATGTTATTGTTTTTAAAATTTAATCCTTTTCTTCTTTTTTTTGAGGAAGGGTCTCAGCCTGTTGCCTAGGTTGAAGTACAGTGGCACAGTCACGGCTCACTGCAGCTTCAAATCCTGGGCTCAAGAGATCCTCTAGCCTCAGCCTCCTGTAGTCCAGCTACTCAGGAGCCTCAGCCTCCCGAGGAGCTGGACTACAGGTGAATGCCACTACACCCAGCTAATGGTTATGTTTTGTAGAGATGGGGTCTCACTATGTTGCCCAGGCTGGTCAAGAACTCCTGGCCTACTGTGATCCTCCCTCCTCAGCCTCTCAAAGTGCTGGGATTACAGGCGTTAGCCACCATACCCAGCATAATACTTTTTTAAAATCATTCTTTTGATTCTGCTTCATTTACTGCCCAAGAAATAACAAGTTTTTAGATAAACTAGTTTCATATGCCATATTTTCATGGTTTACTATAATCCATTAATAAGCCAAAGAATTCATGTTTACTTTGCATCTGTGTTTTTATTGCTCTCTATTTGGCTAGGTTTGATGGCAGTCATTATACTATTCTCTAGTAGTACACTGCTTCCCCAGGAGTTTAAAAAAATAAGTTCA
This sequence comes from Lepilemur ruficaudatus, assembly GCA_963574885.1. Taxonomy (NCBI): domain Eukaryota; kingdom Metazoa; phylum Chordata; class Mammalia; order Primates; family Lepilemuridae; genus Lepilemur; species Lepilemur ruficaudatus. The sequence goes on from CAUYRT010039835.1 coordinate 44,724, forward strand.
GGAATTTCTAGTTTATGTATTTGACTGGGTTGAGTACAGCATGGTATTATAATATCTAAATAAGCAATTTATTTTTCAAGAGTACTTTATTCACGTTAGGATTGGTGAGTACCATCACCTCTTTAATCAATTGTGATTTATTCAGCTTTTCTTTTACTACAAATCAGTAAAAATGTTCTCTGGAATGCATGTCTAATTCAGGTATGTTTTGAATATACTGTCTATGGCCACTAAAAGTAAGACCAAAATCTGTAAGAGAGACCAACATTGTTTGCTAATGTTTCAAAGCCAATAAAACCATTTAAAAGTCTAGACAAAACAAATTGGAATAAACACACTGAATCAAAAAATGGTTAAAGTCATTATAATTCCAACAATTTAACAACAATATTAGTCATTCTTGCCCCATCATAATAATATGTTTGGCACTTCTAAAATGTTTCTCAATCAAAAAATGTTCAATTTATCTGACAAAAATTCAAACCATTAATGAATCATACACAGCACCTCAAAAGGAAGCTTGGTGTCCGTTGTGAAGGATAAGGACCTAAGTGACCCCACACAGAGGACATGCATTCACTCAAAGGGAAAGGTAAGGTAACTCTGAAAGAAAAAAAAGGTGGAATGGGGTCCTAACATTTTATACACCCCATAAGCACAAGGGAAATTTCTTCTGAGTCTGTACTTGGGCTCTGCAGGTGTGGACAGAGGCTGGTGTCGTCACAGGGACCTCTTTGAATAGTCAAAGTGGTTGGTATCATTGAAAGAGCACCCAATTTGGAGTCGAGGACCTGAATGTATGCTCCCCAATCCTTATTTATTAGTTGTGCAGTCTTGGGCATGTCACAATCTCCCTGGACCTGTTTGTACCCTCATAAAAAATCTATAACATGACTGCATTAAAATACCTCTTTCTTGGGGTTTTTGTGAGGAAAAATTGAGATAATGCATAGAAATCCCTCTGAAATAAATGTTGGCTATAATTGTAATTCAAATAAGAGCCAGGTCACCTCTGCAGATCCTCTAAGCCGAGCTGTGGCCAAGAGTGCCAGAGTGTCTCCTGCTTGGGCGGTCATTCTACATTTGCCCACACTTGCCTCAGCAAATGTTTATCCCCATGTACACTGGCTGAGGGTGCTGAGTCCAGTGCAGTTCACAGGTCCACAACCTTTGTAAAGCCCCTTCACAAACCAAGATGTTGTCAGCTGTTGTAGAATTACTTACGAAGTGTGGAGCCCATTCATCCATCAGTTGATTTTTCATAAGACCCAGACCCCTAACTCGGTTCAGTACCTGGAAAGTCTGACTCTTGCATGCTGCTGGAGAAAAAAACATCTCTAAACCAATACCTACTTCAGGCAGGAATGTGCATTGGAACAGAGTGAGGCAAAAATAACTCATTCTAACAATGCGCAACAGTGTGTACAAATACGCTTTATGGCTGGACTCGAGTTCTTTCTGATTGTTAACATGTCCTGTTCTCTCATGCCACCCACGCAAAAATGTGTTCTATTAGGAGTCAGGTTCTATTCCTGACCCTCTTAGTCACACTGGGCAAGCCATTTTCATTTCCCTTAGCTTTGTTTTACCCATCTTGGAACCTCTCCTTATCCACTGTGCTTTTCTGAAGTTTCAAGTTCTATCTTCTAAGTTAATAAAGGAGGATCCACAAATTAAACATTACAAATTGCACCAGCCACTGTAATAAAGTAGGAGTCGTGACCCCAAACCACTTCTTAAGATGCTCTTGAAATGACAAGGTTGAAAGTAGTACGAATCATTGCTTCTAATATTCTAAAAACTAGCTACCAGGCAGCATATCTTCTTTCTGCATAGGGAACTTATTTGGCTTTGCAAGGACACATTTAACACACTAAATATGTCTTTCTTCTACCATAAGCATATTATATTCTGTCGGGAGAGGAGCTTGAAGAGCACAAGACCCTCTGGCTTTCGAAAGTTAGCAGATGGCCAGAAATTAACAATACCGAGGCTATAACATTAACCTAAAGAAATAAATGTGTTTCAAATTGTTATGCAAATAAACCGTGTTATTTTAACTCCTTAGTGCACAAAACACAGTGTCAGCTGACTTTCATTAGGAACTTGGTAGAGACAGCTACAGAGAAGGACGATTTACAGACGAGGCCAAGCAATTGTCAGTCTAAGCAGACCCTATGCAAAGCATTTCAGTCCATGAAAATGGTCAGAAAAGTAGAAAAGTGGGGGCCCTCTACTGGCCCCCATGCTGGGAAGAGAATATTCGGCAGAGGCAGAAAATGTCATGGAAAAAACCACAGAGATATTTTCCCTATGAATTACCCCTGCAAGTGGTGTAAACTTTTAAGCGAATAGCTAGACTACAGCTTATGACGGAGCCACACAGAAATTAGTACGGAAGTCTGCACAGAGAAAGCCCTGCTCAAAAGAGGAGAATGAAATCCAACTGCTGGTGACAGACAACACAGCAGGTGAAGACTGTGTCCCTCCTCAGTCACTATAGGCTGGTTTTTATCAGGAGAGCAGTCTTAAAAGGCAACCTATGGTCCAATTCTGAGCTTCACTGACACAGTGAAATTGACCACATCTCTTTCTAATTGATCAGATGTATCTCAAAACAGTCTACTAGTTTCAAATACTGCTCTGACCACAAAGATAGAATCTAAGTATGGGTTGACATATTATTACCTAGATGCTTAATGGCAGGATGTACTTACTTATACTCGGTTTCCTGTGCTATGACAGGCTTTTACTCTTACGTGGTTAGGTATGTTTCCAGGGACATGCTTCAGTGAGTATCATACATGTACAAGTGGGTAATAGTGAGCCACTTCTGTGATGGAATTAATACTCAAGGTATGTAAATTTAGAAATATTTGAGTCTTACTAAAACATAACCTTATTGCAAAGTAAATCTCCCACTGAGCATATCATATATTCTTTCACATAGTAAGTCCGCAGATAATTTTTAAGAGAATGAATAAAAGGCCACAGAGCCTGCGAAGGTGGGGTACATTCCTAATGTATAATTTTGTATATGTGTAAAACCGAGGTGAAAAAAACAGATTTGCTTGCAGGTGTAGCCAATTTATCAGCTACTCGGGCTTTCTTGGAAAATACACGATATTTGGAGAAAATGGTGAAAAACAATAGCGGAGTCGGTGCTAAGCTAATGACTACACCACAGAAAAGCATTCGAGAGGAGATGAGCTGTTTTAACCAAGCCCTAAGACAATAGAACAATTATGTCTCCATTAAATGAAATTTCAGTCCCACATATTAAGACTGTGACACAAATAGACAAAAGAGAGGAAATATATGATTATAGATGCTTAATTCAGCCAACACAAACACAGCATATCCATTTCAACACAATGTGAAATTGCTCAGTTTCTAGCTAGGGGAAAAAAGAAAAAAACGCATCAAGTTGGAAAAAAAAAAAAAAAGAACAACAAACTTTCTTACAGTTCCCCCAAGGCAACCAGAAAGTTAAACTTAATTAAACAAGTGAAATGTAATTACCTACTGCTTACCGCACATGGTGCTGATTTTCGCTTTGCAGGCTAGGTGTATTATTAACTGGCCAGTGCTGCCCAGAGGTAGGAACAGATGCTCTGGGTAGGGGTAACCACTGGCAGAGAGCAAGAGAAGGAAAGTGCTAACTGTTCTGGCCTCCCCGGGGTGGCTCAGTCCCTCCAAGTTGCTAGTTTCAGCTTGTTACACTTCAGGCCGAGACTGCAAGTTGAGTCTAATTGTGGAAGTGCCGTCCCTCAAGCATGGCGGGAGGTAACTCCACTCTCTGGGGGAAGCTGAATCTGAGGCTACCTCTCAGGCAGGACCTGTCTGTGATTGTTCACTCAGCCCATGTGTTATTTTCACGCGCTGTTTGGAACAACTCAGCAGTTTCTCCTATAAGAAGAGGCCTTCAACATAGGGCACCTGTTGAGACATTTGAAATGTGATTTCAATGGGACTCTGGAAACATGGAGATGGCTTTCCCCTACTGACAGGCACATACATTCACAGCCAGTAGGATGCTACCTCTGATCTCTAGGATTTCAGTTTATTATGAAGCTTGATGCCATGATGGTATCTGGATACCTTTACATAACTTTGTATTTCATCTTCAACCACAGCATCATTAAGTATACATCTTAAAAAGTACATAAATATATTTTCTACCTGTGTAGTTTCCAAGAAACAAACACTGGAAAATCAACAACCCAACTTAGCAGGAAAATTAGTATGCAAACCAAGCAAATGCTGAATTGCTTGAATGAATGCATATTTGGATTTGGAAAACTGAGAAATATACTCAGAAAGTTATGAATCAATATTACGTTGGCATTATAACTTACTTCATTCATGTACCATGGCAATGACTCGGTCATTTTTATTGGAACTGCTAGAGGGATTCAAAGATACATGAACTTTTCAGAAATTTGAAGTCACCTGTTATTGAAAATTATTAAGAAAAATCACTGGATGACTTCATGATGGAAATTTTACAGCAGGTGAGAGATGGAACTAGGTTTCCTTTCAGGTCTTTTCCAAAGTGTCTATGGTTCTGTGAATATGGTGAGATTTCCATGGTGGCAGTGAGTAACAGCAATCATCATGGTGTGTATATGCTTCAGCTCTCTGTTCAGCCTACATGGCTCTTGTATGATAGGTCCTAGTAAGTATTTATAACCCATAAAACCCTCTGTGGACTCTTCTCCATGTTTCCCTGAGATACATTCTTCCCTTGGCTTCCATACTATCTCCCCTTTACTTGGCGCTTCTTCCAGTCCCCTTTGGGGGTTCCTCCCTATCTCCTTGACCTCCAAATGTTGGAAGCCCCAAAGCTCACAAACTTCTCATTGGCCCTCATGACTTTATATATTTAAATAATTCCAGTCATCAATGGAATTGGACCGACCAATTTATATCTTTAACCCAGACATCTCCCCTGAACTCGAGTCATATAACTGAATGACATTTTTTTTACATGTCAAAGACTGGACATGTCCAAAACTGAGCTCTTGATCTTTTCCCCAAAACTCGATCCTCTGCAGTTTTCTCCGTTTTCATAAAGAGCAACCCCATCCTTCTAGTTGCTCCCATAAAAAGACTTGGCATCTTGGTTGATTTCTCTCTTTTCAAACCTCACATTCCACCCATTGGAATTTCTGTTGTCTCTACCAGATATCCAGTATCCGGCAAATCCCCCCACTTCTAACACTACACCTCTGTTCCAAGACACCATCATTTCTTATTTGGATTAACACAACAGCCTCCTGTATCACCTCCTTTCAAGTTCTGCCCTTTCTGCCTTCAGTCTTTTTTAAACACAACAGCTAGAATGATTGATTTAAAACCTAAGTCAGATTATGGCACTTGTCTGCTTAAAATCCTCCAACGCTTTCCCATCGTATCCCAAGCTGAAATATTTTCAATGGTCTACAAGGCCCCATGCAACCTGTCACCTAGACCCCATTACTTCTTTGAAGGCAATTCCCATTTCTCTCCTCCTTGCTCACTGCTCCAGCCATTCTGGCCGCCTCATTATTCCTAGACCAATAAGGGATGCTCCTGTCTCAGAACTTTCCCACTTTTCATTCAGCCTGCCTAGAATGCTCTTCCCCCATGCCTGCTTGGCACTCTCTTGTACCTCCGTCAGGTGCTTGCTCAAATGCCACCTTCTCAGTGAGGCTTCTGTGACCTTCCTATCTAAAACTGACTCTTGTCTTTGACTTATTTTATACCACAGCACTTGCTACTATCCAACATCCTTTGCATTTTACTTTTGTTTATTTTTTGTTTTCCTCTCTAGAATGTAAACTCCTAGGAGATTTAGGGGCTATGAGTGGTTTTTTGTTGTTGTTGTTGTTATGTGGATCAACTGTACAGTAGTGTAGTCAGGGCATTTAGTGTACCCAACAGGTAGTTTTTGATTCCTCAACCTCCTCCCACCCTCCCCCTTCTGAGTCTCCCGTCCATTATACCATTCTGTATGACCACGTAGCCCCACTGTTTTGCTCCCACTTATAAGTGGGTACATGCAGAATTTGTTTTTCCATGAGAACAGGGATTTTTCTTTGTTCAACATGTGTCTACTACAGTGCCTGGCATACAGTTAGAACTCAATAAATATTTGTTAAGTGAGGAGATAACACTCAAATATGCTTAAATTTTGATTGCTACATGTGTTGAAACCTCTTGGCTCACAGATGCTATACATCTCTTCCACGTTGAAAGGCTTCTGTGATTTCACAAGAGGCACCCACCTTACTAAGGTCAGAATTTTCAGACAGCCTTCAAAATGTAAATGGTCAATTGCCAGAACCTAAAAAGTTTTTAGGAAACAGGCCAGATTATGAGCTGGAAGCAAACAAACAAACAAAAACCCCAACATGTATTTAAATACCTTCCAAGCAAAATCTCAGAAGCAGCCCACCAGATTTAGATACCATGTACTTGGCTATGTTGTTTTGCAAAGGCTGGAAACATAAGGAAGCTCTGGAAGTCTGCAAACACAGTATTTGGCCTTAAAATGATTTAACACACACAAAAATGGCACTGTGCCTTTGGAGACCTGGAATGCAGCATTACAGGTTTTCTGCAAAACAGCTTCATTTACTTAACATTACTCTGACCCTTTAACTTCTAACTTGCTGCACAATTAAGCTATTTAAACCTTCGACTTAGACAGCTCTCTTTGTGCTACAATCTGGGTCTAAAGTGAAGCAAAAACAACCCTACACCTTTCTATTTTGCTAAAGTTTGCTCTGTCCCATGAAGATGTTTACATATGCAAATGTAGCACCACATCTGTTTAGCCAGCAATTGTACCTCTGAGACTGTTCCTGTTTTACTCTTTCATTCAATAAATATTTATTCAGCCCCCACTATGTGTGTATCAGGCACACAGAGTCAGGTATTTTTTTTTTCTTCCCTGTTTCAATGCAGAAAGTTTCCATGTAATGCTGATCACATTAAAGTTAGTTACCATGGAAACAAGAGGACAGTCATAATCAGAACTGGCATCAAGTTGCACTGAAAGTATCGTACTGCTTTCGACAGCAATGAAAAACAATCTGAATTCTGTACTGTTTATAAATCAAGGCAATAATCTTGTCTTTCTTCCATGGTCTTTATTATTCCCCCATACAAATTGTAGATGGTTTTGGAAGAATAGTTTATTTACCTCTTGAAAAGTTTTTCTGTTTTTGTTTTTTTTAAGTTCAACTTAGATTAAAAGCAACTGAATTTACTGGGCTTCATCAATATTTGACTTGGGAAAAATTATGCTAGCCCAAAATAGTCATTTCATGCAAATGAAAGTAATTTAGTTTCATATGTTTTAAACAAATGGTTGTTAATTTTGGAAATTTTTTTTTCTTCTTTTGTAGCTTTCATCCCTATCCCTCTGTTTATTTTATTTATATTTTTCCTTTTTATTGCAAGTTATTCTCCATAGTGCTAAAAAGGAAAACAAACAAATAAGCAAACAACGCTGTACCGAGGGGTAGAGTTCTAAGTTTGAGTCCAGATTATGCTATGTAATAGCTATGAGGTTTAGGGCAAGGTACTTTATGACTATGAGACTCAATTTTCTCATCTGCAAAATGGGGGTGAGACTCCCTAGAATTATTGGGAGGTTTAAATAAGCTAATTTGTAGTATGCCTGGGACATAACAAGTAAGGAGATAGCCAGCCTCTATATCAAACTTCTGATGTAAGGGAAGACACTGCCTTTCCTCAGCCTTCATTTCTCATATATACAATAGAGATTACAAACTTTTCATCTACTAATTTCTTTGACTATTGTGGGGGTCAAACTGTTATGTTTATATTTTTATAACATATAACTCTTGTTCATTATAAGGTAGCATCATCCTGTTGTCCTGTCTCCTTTCTTTGCTGCAGTCTTTCTTGGTATTTTCATTTCTTAGTTTTCTTTTAAAGTATTTCTCATCTTTTCCTTTATAGACATCTTTACTCTTATCTCTTTTTCTCTACTACAATTTTTCTGTTGTTATAATTTTATTTTTCTGTTATAAATCACAAAACTTTAGTGCATTTCTTCTATTTGTCTTTATTCTTCATGGATCACATAACTATTTCTATTGTGATATTTTAGAAAACACAGAAATACTAAATTAGGTCACCTATCAATTAAACAAATTACTAATGAAAAGGCTAGCAATGTGGAATTGCACTGGAAAATAAAACATAATCTGAAACAGAAGCTGCAAAACAGCCACAGTTCATGAACCTAGCTCTTTTTTACATGTTAAGTACATGTTAATAACATCCCCCTCCCCCAAACACTACTAAAAGCCCTAAGAAGAGAATAAAGATCACCTGAATCCAACCACCTAGAGATCACTGCTATATTTTGGGGAATTCTGTCATGAATCTCATTGTACATATGTATGTATTAGACATGTATAATTTCATATAAATGGTTTCATATTATACATGATATTTTGAAACCTGTTTTTCGACTTACTATCTGGTTGAGCTGATTCCATGTTTACGTATATGTATTTTGTCTTAATTTTAATGGTTGCACAATATTGTATGGAAGTTTACATACAATTACATATTACATGCATTACATAGCTAGTCAATTCATTTAGGTTACTTCCCCCTTTCTATTACAAAAATGCTGCAGAAAATAACTTTTACACTCAGATCTCTTTAGAATAATGGCTAAAAACATAACCGATGGACTAGTGCTTTAACACATTCTAACTTTTGCATTTTCCTCTTTATCCAGACATTAAGGAATTTTTTTTTCTTGTTGTAGAACTGAGACCACATGACAACTTACAGTAAAGTTCAATATCGATGCTGTTGTAGGTAAAACTGTCAAATGGGACACCAGAGGAGTGAAGAAAAACTGTGTTGCCTGACCTATTAATTTTCCCCAATTTAAACATTCCTACTGTGTAAATAGTAGCACTTATACAAAAATGTCTCCTTATGCTACAAATCAATAAAAATAAAGACTCACCAGTTCTCACTCATCTCTGTATCTGTTTTTAACTATCTAATAGGATTATAATTACCAACATCCTCAGTTCTTCACTATGGGTAAAAGCTAAACATCTTAATCAATAGAAGATCTACTTCCAACCTCCAGGAATTTACCTGCCTTTAGCAAAAGGATTTTACAATGACTGGAAAACGTCTAGCCTGGTGAACAGCTTAAGAATTCATAATATTCAAGCCAGGAGGATAGCAGGGAAATCAGTTTTCACTCAAATGCTTGTGTCTGAGGGGACTTTGATATCTCATGTTCATAGAAATAGGTGCAAAAGCTATAAATCCCAAGAGAAAAAAGGTGAAATACTATCAAAGCAGCCACCAGCTTTCTGGTCCATTCTCCATTTGTAGAGAAAGCAATAACTGGGGGCTGAATACAATGTAAGAGACTTTTGTTTCATTTTCCTCCTGCAAACTGATCTACTCTGCTTAGTGGAAAGCGGTTGCACACTCGCTCTTGAGGACTGATAACTCGGAACTGGCCTGTTACACTCTTGCCATTTCTTACTCTGAAAAGAAAGTATCTGCCTATAGAGAGAGGCCATCAAGAGCAGTTTCTTTTGCTTGTTCTTGCCCAACTCTTTCTAAACTTAATCCTGAAATCCCAAATGGCAAAGTCACAGGGGGCCACTTCAAAAAAAGGAAAGTCTTGTCTGTCCTTGAACAGAGCAGCTTCCACAGCTCAGAGTGACACCTTGGGGTCATGCCAACCTGTGCTGATACCCATAGTTCCAAGGCCAAGTCACAGCCAAACAAGATTTTATACTTGAGGCAGAGGATAAGAACCAGCTTCTGGGATCCATGCAGTTCAATGGACCCCCACACTGAAAAGTCTGCGCCTTTAAAACACCAACCAGGCTGAAATGGCTACTACACAACAGAAGAGGGAAGAAAATGTGGTTAGCTTCCCATTTCCATAATTATTTCTCACCTTTCCTCCCATATAAACAGGTGTCATGGCTTCTCAGACCAAAAACAAAGAAACAAAATCCTTGCTCTGTGTAGTTATAGTGCAAACCTAATAAATCTAGACAGTACTATGATAAACATTCTGAGACTTATTCATTCATCCAATGTTGATATTTATCAAGTATTTAGCTCTTACGTGCAAGGAACTATCTAAAGTCGAGTGCAGGTCTCTGCACACACAGCACTGCCCATGTTCTGTAAAACCGCACAGTATGAGAGATAAGCTGGCTGCGCAGATACCTGTGGTTCAAGGCAATATATTTAAGGTGTCAGATCAGTAGCACAACTTAGTGTAAAGAAGACAGGGATCCCTTTTGGAGAGTGTTGAGAGAAGGCATGTGGAGAATGTGTCATTTCCACTAGGCTAGGTACTATACCAAACTCAAGACTGATGTATCTAAAATAATTTTAAATGGAATAAAAGGTGTTTTAGCAGAATTCAGTCTTGAACTACTTATTTAGTATCCTGAAGAAGTTAGTGAGGTAAATAAAATAAATGGCCTGGCACACAGTAGGTGCTAATGCCCTTCTGTGGTGGTTTTTTAAAAAACCTCCAGGGCAGTGTTTCTGAAGCTAGACTGCAACATCAGGATCACCTGGAAGGCTTGTTAAAACAGAGGGCTAAGCTCCATCCCTAGAGTCTCCAATCAATAGTTCTGGGGTGGGGTACTATAACTTGCACGTGTAATAAGGTCCCAGGTGACGCTGCAGCCACTGTTCCAGGAACCACTCCTACAGGGACCAGCGTGGGTGCTATGAGAATCTGATTCTGTGATCAATTTTCATATCAGAGGTGAGTCCCAGCTTTTCAATTGTGCTTTTTTTTTTTTTTTTTTTAAAAAAAACATCTTGCTAAAACAAAGTAGGAAAAAAAAGGAACACCATTTTATATAAACCTGACCTTTTGGTAAGCCTGGGTAGAAACTTCCCACATGGAGTAAATTAATCTCTTTCATGCATACTTTGTACTCTGGAAAAAGTAAAACATATTCTGTTCGACATTTACCAAATGCTTCTTCTGCTGGTGGTCACTGTCCTAAGCCCATCAGGACTGGTCTTGGTCCTAAAGGAACTTACAATGTAGCGAGGTGGACAACCCAACCAATCAGACATTAGAGCTCACTGTGTTAAGTGCTATGATGGATTATGATAAAACATTATGATTATTAATAATTGAGTATCATGAAGGGGTAAAAGAGAAGCAAAGTCGAACTGGCAAATTGGGGACGAAGTGGATCACAGAGGCTTTCCTAATACGATGACCCACGATTCACTGGGTAGTGAAAGATGAATAAGAGTTTATTAAACAGAAACCGGAAGGGCTTTCTGGGCTGCACAAAGGCATCAAAAACACTTTGCCTTTCTAGGGCTGCCAACAGTTTTATTCGGCAACACCACATTACAAAGGTATTTGCTTTGCCAATGAGTTTGAACTTTATCATTAAAGCGTTTTAGAAAGATCACTCTGGCAGCTGCATACTGGAAGGGAGTAGCCTCGAGGTAGGAAAACTGCTTGAGATATCTTTGTAGCAACAAAAGTGAGAAAATTCGAGATCTAGAGGAACTAACATTGTGGCAGTGGGTATAAAGGAGAAGAGTGGACTAAAAGAGCCAGTTAAGAAGCAGACAATATAGGAATTGGGTGATTATAGACTTGAAAAGTGAGAGGGAGGAATCCATGAGAACTCACATATTTCTGGTTGGGATAAAAGACCATCATTCTGGCATACAGAATATAGGAGAAAGAACAGACTTGGAGGTGAAATTTCAATTTAGAGCACTGAAATTGACATGACTGTGTGTCATTCAAGTGGACATAGCCATGAGGCAGTTGAATTTGTGGGCTTAGAGCACAGGAGAAAGGTCTTAACACCCTGGGCTTATAGGAGGTCACCTAGGAGAGTGAATAGAGTGAGAAGATCCATTATAAAGCTGATTGTGAATACTATTTTTACCATAGGGAGGCAGTATCAGGAGGGTCTTTCCATTGCTAGGGTGGTCATTTGCAGTATGCAGTGCATAGGCTCAGTCTGTCCTTATGATGACCTTTTTGTTCATTCCTACATTCAATACCCAGAAGAACAAACGAGATATATGTCTAAGTCTTTTGCAAACTCCAAAGCACTATATAATATGTAAGGAAAGACACAAGGAGAGTAAGAGTGGAGGAAGAGGACAGCTAACAAGCTTCTCAGGGCTTAGTCAAGGACTAGGGTATTGAATCTAGGTCTCCCTGGTTCTCAGGCAATTGACACTCTCCAGTCTTCTGACATGTTTTGCATAAAAGTATGTTTTTCTTTTTAATGGATGCGTCATACCTATGGCTCACCTCTGTCCTTGCTAACTTACAGGTCTGGACAATCTGCAGTTGGCAGCGTGCATGACTGTGGAGCTCTAAAGCCGCCCTGCTGAGAGAGGAGCAGCTGACTCATGTACCTCACCATGCAAACGAGGATGTGTTACAACCCACAGTGTGTCTGTGTCCCTGGGTGAACTAGGCACTTTATAATGGGGTTTTTCTGCATCTCAAAAAAAAAAAAAAATCATAGAATACATGCTAACTGCAAAAATTAATTTCTCTTATTTGAATGAGTGCTTTATCAAAAACAAATTATTTGTGCTGTTTACCATGGGATTAGTTCAAGTCTTAATGAATCTGGCATGTATAAAATATATTTATAAATAGATCCATATAGCAATATAGCTCTACACAGCCATTAACAGACTCACATACAATCATTCTTTTATTCCAGGTGTGAACTGCTGTGTTATTTCACCCAGTTCAGACACAGGTCATGGGCTTTCAAACTAATTTTGGAAAGCAGACACTGTGTAGTTGTTGGTAGGTGGAGTAAAATGAAAACAGAAAAATTAGTGTGCATGCCACTTTCACTGGCCTTGTATCTCTCATGGAGAGGGGGCAATTGTCTAAAATGATTTCTTTATTTTTTTAAAAAAACAGGACTTTAAAAGGAAGCAATGAATTGCCAGTAATTTCCAAACCTTTACTCATAGTAAAATGAAAACCCACAGATCTTGAAACTGTTACTGAACTTTCTTTCTCCTGATCTGTACAATGCCAAGATTCATTTCTTTTTATCTTACTTCAGTTTTTACTATTCTGGTTGGTTTGTTCCATTTTTATATCCTCTGTCTTTCATCTCCTTCCTAGAGGTCAGGGATGATTTCACGGAATCATAGAAAATTGTAGTTGAAAGGGATTTTAGAACATCAGCAGTATTCGTAATAGATGGTCAAGTGGATCTGGCTTGAACCCTCCCTATGACAGAGGACTCACTTCCTCACACCTATTTCATTACTTAAAGACAGCCAGACAATGCCCAGAGTTCTGCCCTATTTGCAATATAAACTGGAACATTATATTGACACATAATGATGAGTGGCAGCTAACAGTCTTTTCCCTCTGTTGCTATATAATTTGTTACTTGGTTTAATTGATTTATGTAATATTATTCCATGGTATAAACTTTTCTCATTTATCCATATATATCCCATTCTCAACTGTAAGCTCCCAGAGGGGTAGGTACTATATCTTCATTTTTGTAACTTAAATACCTAGCACATCTTTGATACATTGTAAGACCTCAATGTATATCAGTTTAACTCAGATGAATGAACTAAAGTGTGCAAGAGTAGTTCCAAATGTAGTGAGTACATTAAGAAATGAAAATTAATGCACTTAACTATCTGCAGGTTTTTAAATCATGCATTTATGAATTTTGTTTTAAAATGTATCAAAATACTCAACATTCAACATGGTTATCATAAAGAGCATATGTGTGAGGAGGGGGGTAATATTGAAAACATTTACCAACCCAAAAAAAGAACATGATGGGAGCCATAGTTCCTACAAGTAGCCATGTGAGGGCGATTCCAAGGGAGAGTCAGTAATGGAGGACAGCCACTGGTGGGTGGAGGGAGGTAGCAGGCGGTAGATGGAACACTAAGCATTTGTCCTAGAGGGTGCTAGTGTTGTTGCTAAAGGTGCATATTCCTGCTGGGATCTGGGTCTGCTCTGGTTGGGAGAGAGAGGAAGCTAGCAGGGGTGGGGCAGGAGAGGGCTGGCTGGGGCAGCCTCCAGTGGTATCCACCCAGGGCTCCCTGGAAGCTGGGCAGGGAGTGGGAAGCATTGGTTGGGGGAAAAGGACCAATGGCTTTTTCCCATGTTTATCAGCTAAATGAGCAACCCCGGTTATCAAAAATATTAAAATATGCCTCTGAATTTTTGGGATATCAGTCAGATTTGCAGTGAAATAGAGAGGATCACCAATTTAAGACATCTGGATCTACTGAACAAACAACCACCACAACAAAACAAATCAGAACTTGAAAAAAAATGACTGTATAAATGTATTTGGAGCGGGAAGTGACCCTTACAAAGGCATTCTTGCTGTGCAAGGAGTCACAACAGAATGCTTTTAACTCAAGTAATCTGAATGGAATTAAATTGTTTTTTCAGTCTGGAACTTTGTTTCAAATACAACTTTTTAAGGATATAGTACTGGGTAGGACAAAGTATATTGATATCCACTCTCACAGACCTGGCAGGACAGATCAGGTCATCAAAATCAAAGCAAGATTGAAGTTTGCAGCAATCTTCCTGATTTTTCAGTTTTATTTTAAAGTGCTTCTGGTTAAATTACTCTCTCCATCTTTGTGTTAGATTAGAAGACATACTTTTTGCCAGAAATACTCACTGCAGTTGCACAGGAAAAAGAGGGGTTTCTTGGTTCAAATTAGGTAGAAAATTTTGCTTTGACAACATAGCCAAGGTCAGATATGCTTTTCCTACAATCTGTAATCATGTTGATTTTATAATGCAAATCTAAATGACCACAAAAAATTTAAACTACATTTCAGAGGTAACTTTCTTCATGAACATTAGCAGATAATCTTCAGAAATTGGAATGTGACCTCAGTCATCGCCCACCTTCCCCCCTTCCCCTTCTCGCTTCAACTTTAAAGTATACACTTGCAAAATTTCTTCCTCTTACATTCTCCTTTAAAGGCCACTTTCTAGCAGACAATTCAACTAACTGCTGTATTTTTCCATATATGATGCCAGGGAATAGAAACAAGCGAGATAGTTTCTTATATGATATAATTGTTTCCATTAAAAACTCAGGAAAGCAGGAACCAATCCATCAACAAGGGCAAACAAAAGACTGTGTAATCCACAAACTTTAACTTTTGATCACTTATAAAATTGAAAACTAAATAAGCCATAAACTAAAGACATGTTAACTGTCAAGGTATAGGAGTTTTTTTTTTCTTTTTTGTTCACTGCAGACTTGCTAAACTTTGTGTATCTATAGGCCTTGCTGTCCAATACCAAAAGTGCAATCACAGTCCTCCTTATCTACTTTAATCTCATATTAGTTTATTAAGTAAAAATTAAGTAGTGGCACTCATTCTTTAGTACATTTTTTTGTAGATGTGTGAGTTTAGTACTATTTTCTACTATGTTTACCAGAGCACTCACCAGGGTTATAGACAGAGAATATCTAGAAGCCATGAGGTTCCCTTACACCAATAAAAATAAAACGTAGGCACCATATAGTATAATCTTCTGTTTCTCCAAAAGTGAAAATTAACACTAATGAATGATTCCTTTTGTCCTTGAAGAACTAAAAAGTGCCAAGTTTCAGTCTCCAGCTGTTGAAATCTTTAAAAATGTGAGAAATGTGGCTGACTACTGTTTAAGGAGCTAGAAGAGGGACGCCTTGACTCATGAACCCACTAGACCAACCAACACCTGTCCTCTATGTTCCAAGGCCCAGTTGGAGTCACTAGGGTCACCACTCTTGATTGAACATTGTTATGATTTATTCCTGCTTTCTTTCACATTTTCAGCATCTTCCTTCCCACTTGCTCATTTATCTCTGCCTTATATATGTACTTATTATTCTAACCTAGAAAACAAAAATGTGAGATTCTGGTCTCTAACTCCTTTCCAGTGTTCTACTTTACTCTTTATGCCATATATGTGCTGTCTCTACTTCCTTATTTCCCACTCCATCTATAATTCTCTTTCCATTATCAAAATTTTACTGAAAGTACTTGTTATTTTACCCTCTACATTAGGAATGGGGAACCTGTGGCCTTCAGGCTACATGTGGCCTTTTAGGTCCTTACATGCGGCCTTTTGACTGAATCCAAATTTTATAGAACAAATCCTTTTATTTTTATTAATTCATTTTCGTTTGTCTTTTATAGTTTTATTTTAAAAATGAACATATTTAAAATACCAAAGAATAAACTAAGTTTCAATGAAATAATCCTCCCAGATTGACTGGCACAATTAGAACATTAGTAAGTCAGGCTAAATTGATAGCTTCTATTCTCATGATTTAGTTTCACCTTTCCCGCCTGACTGGTGCCACTAATGTATAAGGCTGGTTGGTGAGAGTTTATGGGGGTTGAGTACTCCAGTCTGTCATCAGCTTTTGACAACAGTGTACTGTATTTCTGTTTGAAGTGGAATTTGTGAATAGTTGCACAGCTTGACATTATTTTTTCAATTCTGTCTGCTTAACAGCTCATCATGTCAAAGAAGACCAAGAGAACACTGAAGGAAGAAAACAGATTTTTGAATGATGATTGGGAATTGCAATATTATCTTGTTTCTTCTCAAGATAAGATGATTTGCTTGCTTTGTGATACTGCAATATCAACATTAAAGAAATTCAATGCTCATCAGCATTATAAACTTCATAAGGACCACAAATATTTTAAATTAGAGAGAGAGGCACAAAAGGTTATACTGTAGAAATTAAAAGATGAAAAGCAAAAGCAAAGATAATTCTTTCAAGCAGCAATAAGACTTGGAGATAATGCCACTGAAGCAACTTGTAAAGTAGCTTATACACTTAAGAAAAAAGGGAAGCCATTCAGTGATGTAGAAATTGTGAAAGAATGCATTGTCAAAGTTTTAGGATGCTTAGATCCAGATAAAATTTCAAAGTATAAACAACTGCCTCTTTCAAGGAGAATCGTGACTGACTGGCTGCATGAATCAGCCTTCAACTTAACAGAACAACTTCATGCAATACTTCAAAAGGAAAATATATATTATTTATTTATTTTTTTTGAGACAGAGTCTCACTCTCTTGCCCGGGCTAGAGTGAGTGCCGTGGCGTCAGCCTAGCTCACAGCAACCTCAAACTCCTGGGCTCAAGCGATCCTTCTGCCTCAGCCTCCCAAGTAGCTGGGACTACAGGCATGTGCCATCATGCCCGGCTAATTTTTTCTACATATACTTATTTGGCCAATTAATTTGTTTCTATTATTAGTAGAGACGGGGTCTCGCTCTTGCT
>CAUYRT010039836.1:0-15008 GCA_963574885.1 Lepilemur ruficaudatus
GCATGCCTGTAGTCCAAGCTACTCGGGAAGCTGAGGCAGAAGGATTGCTTGAGCCCAGGAGTTTGAGGTTGCTGTGAGCTAGGCTGACGCCACGGCACTCTACAGCCTGGGCAACAGAGTGAGACTCTGTCTCAAAAAAAATAAAAATAAAAAAAATAAAAAATAAAAAAATATATATTTATATGGTGTAAAAATTAAGTACAATTTTATATCTTGAAATAAAAATATAAACAAGGATAAATCAAATCGTTATACATATGGTGCAATTATTTCCCTCAAAAGTATTGAGAATATTGAAAGTACCTAGTAATTAACCTCGCTAGATCCAACCTCTCCCTAATGCTCAAGCTTCCAATCATCACATACACTACTATAGTGTAATCTGTTTACTGGTTTCAGGTTTGATTTAATTATAAATTGAGTAATAGAATTTACCTATTGAAAAAATATATCAATAAAATAATAGCATGAACAAAATGTTGATTTCCACTTATCTTTTGAAAAATACATTTTTATTAAATTAGACTTGCCTGAATTTTTACCTTCATATTACACTATCAAAATCTTTTCAAGCAACCAGTTCTCTAGCAAAGGTGTGCATAGTGAACACACACTGCATGGCATTGCTCCACACTTTAAATTTATTCTCTAAACTTGAAATGTACTTTTTTCATCTTTAATTCCTAAATTTTGGTCAGTATTTCAGAACCTACTCAAACCTGTATCCATATCAGGGAAAGAAATTTTATCATGAAAAACTTTGTGAATATTTGATTTTATTAATATGAAATACCACCTACTCCAAAGAGAAATGTTATATAAACTGCAGAAAAATGATTTTGAAAGCATCGTTGAACCAGTGAGAGAAGAAGAAAGAATGGCCCTTTTCCTTAAGCAAAAAGTGCCATCCTTGGAGGCACGGCCACGGACGCTCTCCTCACGGCAGCAACTCTGGCTGCAGGCCAGGTAACCGCCAACAGATCGAGGTTTCATCCCCACGTAGGTAGAGGACTTAGGCCAGAACGAGGTGGGACGTGAACAGTGATAAACTTGGCTAAATCCAGATCATTTTAAAAATACAATTCCAGGATAAGATGGATTAATAAATGCAGCCATTGGCCAAGGAGAGAGGACAAAACTTTTATAATTCTGGATAAAAAATAATAAAAGATACAAAATGCAAAATGTCACCTGTGTAAAACTGTGTGTAATAGAAACTATCTTGTCAAGAAATTACCATAAAATTGGCCCCAGGTGGTGATTGCTCCGAAGCATCACAGGAAAATAAGGGTAAGACAAACCCTTGGGCTAATGCTTGAGCAGATGAAGACAGAATGTTCATCAACATGAAACACACTCTTTCTAATGTGACATCAAAATTAAAAATAAAGTATTGCAAAAATACACAAGAAATATATTTTTTTATGACTGAAACACAGCAAACACTAAAAACACTGAAAATAGATCCCTATATATTTAGATACTAGATTGAAAAAATAAATATGTTTAATCAAATATTCAAATATAGATTAAATCTCTAAAAGATCATAATTAAAAATGATGAGCAGATTTCAAAATAAAATATACTTATGAAAGGAGGAAAAATACATAATTGTAGAAGTTAAAATTTACAGTTAAACATCAGATCAAATATAGCAAAAAAAAAAAAAAATAGGAACAGAAGTGTAAATTGAAATAAATATCTGAGAAAATTACCCACAAACAGCAAATAGAGTGATAAAGAGATGAGGGGATTTTAAAATTAAGAATAATATTTTGCAAAACATGAAAAACCCAACACTTATTTAATAAGAGATTCAGAAACAAGGAAATTTATGAAAGCCATGAATCTTTTTACTTAAGAAGTATGAGCTCTGATAAAGATACATGGCTTTACATGAAGTAAAATCTGGTAAATTTGCAAAAAGAAATGGATAAATCCAAAATTATAGTTGCAGATTTAAATACTCTCTCTCAATAAGGATAGAAGATTCGAACACTATCAAATAGGGCCTTTTTCTCAATATCAGAAGAATACTAATTTTCTCAAGTGCTCATAAAATATTCAGTAAAATAGACTGTAAACTTCATTGTATATATCATATAAAATTTCAATAAATTGAAAAATAGTGAAATATGCAAACTATTTTCGTCACCACAACTGAATTAAACTTTAATCAAAAAACAGAAAAATATATCTTGAAAAATCTACAAATGGCCATGGTGGCTGACTAGAGGCACCCACACTCGCCTCCTCCACCAAAAGGGAAAAAAAACAGCCAATAGATAATCACATGCTGGATAGAGAACCGAGGAAAGAGCACTTGACTTCAGCAAGGAAGCGACAGGAAATCTCTGCGGTATTGAAGGGGAGGGGAGCAGAGACAGGAGTGTGGGGAAAAGGTAGGAGGGAGATTCCCAGAGGTCCACGTTCCATCGTGGACTACGGCAATCCTGGCCACAGCTAGACCCAGACAGCAGCGAAATTCCAGAAAGCGAGTCTGCGGGGGTCCACATAGCCCCCAGACTGAGGCAGCCGCCCAACAGTGCTATTTAGAGAGCCCAGCCCCACCAGACTACATCCTACAGTGGGGTCCAAGAGCTCTTGTATCTCCACATCCTTGGCTCCCCACTTACAAGGATAGACATTTCTCAGAAGAAGCTATACAAATAGCCAACGGATATATGCATATGTGTATATACCCACATATATATATGCTCAACATCACTAATCATCAGGGAGCTCCACCTCAAAACCATAACGAGATATATCGTCTTACCCCGTCAGAATGGCAATTATCTAAAAGACAAAAAATAACGAATACTGGCAAGGATGTGGAGAAAAGGGAACCTTTATATATTGTTCATGGGGCTGTAAATTAGTACAGCCATTAGAGAAAGCAGTATGGAAGTTTCTCAAAAACCTAAAAATAGACCTACCATACAGTCCAGCATCCCACTACTGGGTATTTGTCTAGATGAAAGGAAATAAATATATCAAATGGATCCCCCCCTCCCCATGTTTATTGCAGCACTATTCACAACAGCAAAGATTTGGAATCAACCAAAGTGTCCCTCAATGGATGAATGGATAAAGAAAATGTGATATCTATGCAAAATGGCATAGTATTTGGCCACCAAAAAAATGATATCCTGTTCTCATTCATATGTGGGATCTAAAAAAGTCCATCTCATGGAGATACAGAGTAGAATGATGATTATCAGAGGCTGAAAAGGGAGGGGGCATGAAGAAAGGATGGTTAATGAGTGCAAATTACAGTTAGATGAAGGAATAAGTTTGAATGTTTGATAGCACAGTAGGGTGACTATAGTTAACAACAATACATAGCAAATATCAAAATAGAAGATTTGAAATGTTCCCAACACAAAGATATGATAAAGATATGATTTTCAAGGTGGTGGATATACCAAATACCCTGATTTGATCATTACACATCATATGCCTACATCAAAATATTACCTTTATGTTCATAAATTTGAACAATTATTATGTATCAACAAAACAATATATTTTAAAAATCTACAAATATTTATGGAATTAAAAAGTAGATAAGAAAAATTAGGAAGTATTTTGAGCTCAATGAAAATGGTTACACAATACATAATATGTGATAGTCTAGCTAAATAAGTGTTTTAAAGGAAATTTCTAGCATCAAATTATTAAGTTAGGAAAGAAGAAAAAATATAAAATCATATGCAAAATTAATTCAAAACAGGTTGTAGAATGTGGAGAAATTATTTGTGACCTTAGGTTAGGCAAAGATTCTTAGGGTACAAAAACATGAATCATAAAAAAACCTTATGATTTATAGTTCATAATATTAAATTTTTTTCTTCAAGAGTCACCATTAAGGAAAGAATTAGGCAAAACCCAGAAGAAGAAACATTATAATGCAAATATCTGGCAATGGACTTGTGCCCAAAACATATCAATAATTTTTACAACTCAATAAGCCAAACATCACAATAATAAATTCACAAAATATTTGAACAGATACTTCACTAAATGAACTATGTAAAATTCTCATGAACACATGGAAAAATCCTTAAAATATTATTTGTTATGGGAATGCAAATTTAATCTACAGTGAGGTACCACTAACACCCACTAGAGCAGACAAAATTAAAATGAATTGGTAATACTAAGTGTTGGCTTGGATGTCAAGTAAATTTGACGATATTTTTCTTGCAGTTTTTCATTACATGATTACAAATGATAGCAACAATTTTCTCCACACATTAATAATCATCCTTTAACTATGACATAATCTATATAGTTCTGGGATATATTTTTGTTGTTATGTTTTGGGAGGATGTATATAAAATGACAATTCAAATCTAACTTCTACCTTACTGTTTAGAATTTCATGGCTTCTCAGTGTCATATAGTAAAAAGAAATTATCCCCTATGTTAATTATCAAATAGG
The DNA here is from genome assembly GCA_963574885.1 of Lepilemur ruficaudatus. NCBI lineage: Eukaryota > Metazoa > Chordata > Mammalia > Primates > Lepilemuridae > Lepilemur > Lepilemur ruficaudatus. The sequence continues at coordinate 4,449 of CAUYRT010039836.1, forward strand.
AAACAAAAAAGAATTCCATACATTTTTGAACATGGAAGAATATTTTTAAGCAAAGGAAATTAATTATTGTCTCGGCGCTAGAAACTGCTGGTTATGTTGGGTGATGAAGAGAGACCCTTGACCCTCCTTTACATATTATTTTGGAAAATATTCAAGAGTTACTCTATGCAGATCATAAGCTTGTCCAAGTAGCTTCAGGGACTTCTGGATGTGAAACATCTTTATAATCTGAGTTGAATATTATTCAAAAATATTAAAAGTCAGGCATATTTCGTGTAGGATGTTCTCTATGGTTCTGCAACATTCCTTTCCATTTAGCCAACTTTATTATCTGCTGAGTACCTATTCTTTTCAAAGTTTCTAGGTTGTTGTTTAATTTCTACTTAAAAAATCTATACAAGTAGGTCTTAATGTGTCATTTTGAAGTGACATTGAAAGTGCTTTGTCTCTAACTATAGGATAAATGGCAACAGGGTAATAATTTACCTTTTCTTGTATGGGTATGTGAAATAAACAATTATTGTACTTTAATTATTTTAGTCAAAGAAATAGATTAACTGATTGCTAGGATCTGAAATGTTTTACAGTTAGCTGGCAGTTTGGTCATATGTGTGGTACATGTCATTGTTTTCTAAATATCTTCTAAATAATTAATAGTATGTTAGAATTCTTAAGTTTAATCACGTTTCCAAGAGCCAATTTTGAGTATCATGAGAACTCTTCCAAATCAGTAAATAGGTTTGTCCTTCTTTAATAAACAATTAATACATTACTCTCAGAGGTTAAATCTCAGTCTGATGCTTATTTACCTGGTATTTCAGTGGCTCATCAAGTAAAATCCAATTATCTATGTGAAGAGGAAACAAATATTTCTTATCTCTCTGCCCAAAATGCTATCGATCAGAAGATTACTGGTGGCAAATAACATGCCCAAGGTCACAGAGATAGTTACTGATACCCAGGAAGATAAAACAAGATTCTCCGTATCATAGACATACACTTTCATATCTGGCTGATGCTACTTTCTTTATTTTAACTCCTGTTATTAAAATTAACTAATTCGATACCTAAATCACTTCCTCCTACTAGGAGGGAATATTATTATCTGTTTTCTACAAACAAAAGATAATTAAGCATGTAGTTCCAATACTAAATTACTTTTTGCTGTTAAACATTAAACAAAAATTTATCAAAATGTATATTTTTTTCTTTTCCACAGTAAAAACAGTGTAAGCCACTTTGATTTAAATATACTGAATGAAAATGTTGCCTGTAATTATTTGATGACATTTAAGTGTCTTATAAAGATCAAGCACACTACATGAAAAGATTTGAACACAGTAAAAAAAAGAATATTCTACTTTAGCCCATCCTGTGAGAAATGACTACTTTGCAGTTTAATGAGTAAAAATTTATTCATTGATATGAAAATACTCATTGTGGGCACTTACGTGTTTGGCACTGTGCTAGTACTGGAACAGTGATGAATTAGCCAGACGAGGCTTTGGCCTCATGGATCTCATGACTAGAATAGTCCCTTCACTGCCATCAAAGCCAAAACATGTGTACAGATGTTTCCACACTTAGACGCCATGTGATCATCTTGTCATGAAGAATAATGAATCAGAATCTGAAGTCTCTTATTAGGAGTTAACAGTACTAAGTCACCAAACAAATGACTTGACTATGTGAGTTCATTCTACCACATATATGAGATCTGTGCAAATGCTTCCAAACTCAAAGGTATTAACATAAATTACTCATTACTGTAAAATTGTAGAGTGTAAGAAATAATGCACTAAAACTACTCATTTATGCTGACAGAAATTTTACTTTTCTCTTATCTAATGACTTTAGGCTTAAAAAAATGAGAGACAATGAATCTGTATTCTAACGACTGTTTTTATTTTGTACTAAAGAAAAAGCGTAAGATGTTGTATGTTTCTCCTATAGAAGAAATTTGTGAAAATATATAATTTTTAAAATATATATGTTACACTCCATAATTTGAAGTAAATAAGAAAATTGCAAATTGATATTTATAAAACGTAACTAGATACATTTTAATCAATATAGTATGATAAATGTAATTTATAATAAGGAATATTCTTTCCTTAATTTATGCAACAGCTATTTTTTAGTGCCAATACATATCTGGCACATTTTTAGGCCAGTAGTTTTCCAAGTGTTATGCAGAGTCCCTTGAAGGTTTTATAATGTCAAAAATATGTTCGTAATAATACTAAGACATTATTTGCCTTTGTCTTTCTCTTTTTATCATTAGCATACAGAAGATTTTTTCAGAGGCTCCATAATCTGTGATGATGTCACTGCTCTGACAACAAATGGGACACACATTTGTTTATTCCTTTGTTTTCCCTAATTTTCTAAGATAGTAGCTCTAGAGTATAAAGATGTGCATTTTTTGAATTAGTTGATTCTCAGAACTTTTTCTGCATTCTTTCTAGTTATTTTTTATTGTAACTGCTATAATCTTTGGAACCTCCTTATCTTCCAATAAATTATTTTTAAATTCCTAAATTGTCTTTATGCCTACATAAAAACACAGAAAAGTGAATTTTGTTGATTTATTTTGCAAGAAGTTTATTTAGGAAAACAGGAAAAACTTTCCCAATTGTAAAATTTTATCTTAATAGGTTATTATTTTGTAATTTAATATCTTATTAAAATAAATTTTATTTATATTTTTTGCATATTTAAGAATTGGTTGCTAAAACTGCGATTAGAGGACTTCCTCAATCCACAGCTGCACTATCTATTCAAGGTGAAAAAAAGAGGGAACTGACATACTCTGGTATTCTTTGACTTATGTAAAGCAATCTATTCTTTGGAGTCCATTCTAAACACACTGGGCAAAACTTTAAATAAGAAACTAAACTGATGAGAGCTCTTTTTCAGCTTCAGAGAGTTAATAACTTAGTGTATTATGTATCACGCAAAAGCGCATTTTTGAATAATATTGTATTGCCAAGTTAATTTGTGGGTCATTTTGAGATGACTCTATTCAGTGCTTAAATTGAAAGGAACTGAGTATTTTAAATGTAGATATGATGAGCTATTTAAAAAAATTGATTGTTACAGCTTTTCAAACTAAAAATGAAAAGTCTACTAGAGTATCTTAGAGGGTATATTATCATTTTGCATTGGCTGGAGAAGCACATAAAATAGCTGTGAAACAAAGCCTATACAGATGTCATTGCTGAATGCCTGTTGGATGAAAAGTCAATAAACACAATTATAGCACTTCTACTTTCTAGTGGTAGTATAATATTACTAGTGGAATTAAAAGTCTGCTATGAACATGAGTTAATATCCAATCTGCAGATTAGTATTTTTTTCTTATAAAGAAATAAATCTACAGACATGGCTGGACTTGCTGTTTTACTTTTATTTATCTAGAAATAATGCCAATCAATAAATGAAAAACACAATTTTTGTGAATGTTTAGAAATAAATACACATGAAAATTTTGAATCCATTTTTTGAATCTCATTTTACCCTGGAACAACTGTGTTGACCTTTTTGCTGATAGTGCAAGAGTAATGGTGGGTAAAATTGCTGAGAGCTTAGTATGATTGAACAGCACCAAACTACACTGGGAGTCAGTATATTCTTTACTACACATGAACATGCAGAGAAGACAAAAAGAAAGAAAGGAAAATAGAAAAAGTCAGCTTTTTAAAAGAATGCCCTTGATGACTTGCAACTAAATAATATTACTAAATCTTGATCCATCAATACATCAATACGTATCTTTTTATATTCTTGGTAAGGAAATGGGTTATAAACATAATTAACTTCTGCTACATACCAAAGTAGGACAGTTATCTTGAGGGAGGACTTTTGTGTGATTGTTTTTTTTTAGATGAATTAGCCATGTGTTCCATGAAACAGTACTCCTTCTGCAAAGAACAAGTGACAGAAAACTATGGTTTTTTAAACCTTGAGTATTTAACAGACGTCTTCTCAAAAATAAACAATCTAACTCTGTTACTGCAAGAAAAAACAACCCACAGTATTTATTGCCAATAATAACATTTTCATTTTTAAGGCAAAATTAAAATAGTAGAAATCTTGTATCTGCCAAAGTGAACTTGACATCTCCTTGAAACGTACAGACTTTTCTGAAATGATTGAGATTGATATTAGCACGTATGTTTTCATATGATAAACTATGCACACAGTTGGAAGATCTTCATAATTCAGTAAATCAAGTTCTAAAGATGAATGCATGGTGTTTCAAAATAATACATGGGAATGTATACCCATGAGATATACCAACTGTTTTAAATGTAATGTAGTAAGAAAAGTTAGTCAACATGGTCTCATCTCACATAGCAACTTTTAAAAACTACTACTTGGAGAGTTTTGCTGTAGATTCAAGGAAAATTGATAATTCTCTGTAAAGGCTCTTAGAGACTTCTCCCTTTTCCAACTATACATCTATATGAATATATATTCTCTTTACCTACTTCAACCAAAATAATAGAGCAGATTGAAATCAGAAGCAGCTGAACATGTGAAAGCAGGTATTTTTTATTTAGGTAACTTTTATTTAGTCCCACATTAAGATATTTGAGAAAAGGTAAAACAATGTCACTCTTCTCACTATTTTTTTTTAAGTTTTGTAAAATATAATATATTTCATAAAAATATGTTATTTATATTAGCATTTGGTAGGTTCATTGTTATTTAAATGAATTAATAAATAGATATTTTAAAAATGTCTTAGTTTTCATTTCTGATACTGTAAATGCATATATATACACACACATACAATCTACAAAAGAAGCATTTTGGGGTCTTCAATATGTTTGAGAATATAATCAAGGCCAGAAGCAAAAACATATGTAAGAACTATAGCTCTATCCCATAGGATAGATACATCAGTGAACAAAATAAGTAGAAGCCCCTGCTAATTATGTTTTGCTGGAATGGTTTCTTTCCAGCAGACGGTTTTATTCTTCTATTGCCAGACTTTCATCTGATTCTTTCTAAATCATTTTGAAATGATGTGGAGAAAAGGAAACAAATAATTAAATTGTGATGTTCTCTTTGTGGTACTTAACTTTCTTTAACATTCATTAAATTACTGTGTTATTTTTTCACCATTCTGAGATTGTCTAAAATTATATTTCTTAAATTACTATGTATAGCTTTTCACAATTACCACCAATTAATATGATAATATCTCAAATTTTCCAGCTTATAAATTCTGTGGCACATTATTACTTTTCTACTTTTAAAATCACATTTAAAAGCAAATTTTATGTTCTAATCTGAAACATAACATTTTATTTGAAAATATTATTTTTGTATAAATGTTAGTAATACATACTTATTTAGTTTGGAGATATTACTATATATTAGTAATATACGCTAGCTTTGACAAATTATTAGAGTAGGTTTTTGGCAGGAAAATTGTAGCAAAAATTAATTCTGCTAAGCATCATTATAATTATTACTCATCCAAATTACTGGTAAATTTGCTTGACTTTTTAAAGTTTATTTTGTAAACAATCATTAGTTCCGCCACACATAGCCATGAAGTGCAAAATCTTGGAAAGAATCTCAAAGATGAACAAAATCAGAAAAATTCTTTTCCAACTTGTGTGTTCATGTCTTGGATTTATCTATACTATTGCTTAATATTATAATTTTAGTGAATTTCTCATTTTTTAACTTCATATAAATTTTCATTGCACTCATCTATTAAAGCCCCATTACTCCTGCATGATTTGTCTACTTGCAGAGTAGTCAGCCTTCATGATGTTTACATTTCTTTCGAAGAAAATAAATACCACATATATTTGTTAATAATTAAGGACCATGTTTTCTGTCATGTTTTTTAAATGCTATACTCTTTCCACAAATGCAGAGGGGATCATTCTGAAAAGTTATGGAAAGATCAAAACTACAAGAATACCTATATAATATCAAAAAGCAAGACCAAAAAAAAAAAATGGGATAGGGAAGTTGTCATTAATTTTTTCTTAAAAAGTAAAAGTCACTATGGTTCCTTTTCATGGTGAGAATTGTTTATAAGCATTGCATTAAAATTTGATTATTTCTCTGAGTACACTCTTAAAGTCAAGGATGTTGATAATATTTGAAAGGTTGTTACTCTTATTTTTAAGCTTGAGGCATGAAGTAGACTAAAAGTGGCTTTGATATTATGGTTTCATATATTCGTATTTTTGATTAATTTGAATATTCAAATGTTTCATATAAATTTTTTTTCTGAGTGTGTTAGGAGGAATTCTAAGAATATCCTCAATGACTCACACAATTTTATAATCTTCTCTTTCTGAGAAAGGGTGGAATCTACGACTTGCTTCTAACCAGTAGAATATGGAAAAGGTAAGTGGTTTATAGAAATCATTAAAGTCTATGATCAGTTATCTATTATCAGTTAATTTCATTGATTTCTTCTTCAATTTTTATTATTTTGTTTACTTGCTCAGGGATTGTAGTGTTCTTTTTTCTTCTAGTTTCCTAAAGTGTAAGCTTGGATGATTGGTTTTTATATTTCTTCTTTACTACTATCTGCATTAATGCTGTCAATTGCCTCAAAGCACTGCTTTCACTGCATTCCGCTAATTTTCGTAAATTAATTTTGATTTTCATGATTTCAAAATGGTTCTAAACTTCTGTTGGTAATTCTTTTTAACAGATGTTATTTTGGAGTGTATTGTTTTATTTGGGGGTTTTCTAACTACCTATCTATTATTGATTCCTAGTTTAATTCTCTCTCTCTCTCTCTCTCTCTCTCTCTCTATATATATATATATATGTATATATATATATATTAATGAAATGAAGGAAGTAATTTATGACCAGTGCTATGATTTGGATGTGATTTGTCCCTGCCAAAACTTATGTTGAAATTTCATCTCGAGTGTAGCATTTATAGGTGGTGGGACCTTGTGGGAAGTTTTTAGATCATGGAGGTGAATCTCTGATTAATAGATTAATACCCTCTCAGAAGGCTGAATGGGTTCTTGCTCTAGTGGGAATGGAATAATTCCTATGAAAACAGGTTTTTAAGAAGAGTCTGGCTTCCCTGCTTCCTCTCTCTTGCTTCCTCTCTTGCCATGTGATCTCTTTGCACATACCTGTTCCCTGTCTGCTTCACACAATAAGTTGAAGCAGTCTGAGGCCTTCAACAGATGCAGCTGCCCAGTCTTGAACTTTACAGTCACCAGAGTCATGAGCCAAATAATCCTCTTTTCTTTCTAAATTACCCAGCCTCAGGTATTCTGTTATAGCCACACTAAATGGACTAAGACAATAGCTATTAATATTTCCTTCCAGTGCATTCCACTTTGGTTTTTTCACAACTCTAGGGTACTATTTAGTGAACTGTTAATGTCCAGCATTAAATGGCCATGATGTCCAAAGAGTTAATGCCCCTACTGAAGTGCTGACTTATTTCCAGTGATCAGTGAAATGGCTTTGAAGGAATTGAGCTGAATATGGTTGCAATTATAAACTAAATGGTTCTTAAAGGAATAACTCTTCCATGACAAATGTGTGACAAATAACTATTCCCAGAGTACATTATGAACCTTCAAACTTCAGCTTGATTTTTCTACTGGTTCAACCATGGGAGAATAAAGAGCCAAATTGCACCATTTAATAGCCTTTCTTACTGGCCTTATTGCTAATGAGGGGATGTGGAATGAGATATTGTAGAAACAATGAAGGCTTTTGATCCTTTCATTGCTATTTTATGACCTTTTACTTGAATGATTCGTGTGCTTATTTCCTCTGTTGAAATGTGTAGTAATTGTTCAAGAGATCACAGTTTCTATATTGTCAGTGACTAGGTGAGCCATGTAAGGGGCCAGAGTAAGATCTTTGGAGTCAAAGTGTCTCTGTCCCCAAAATCTTTTGCACATCGGTGCACCAATCATTAGGTTATTCATCCATTAAACAGCTTTATGTTCCCTAGTGTTTCTCAATTTGACAAGCACTCAGTCCTGTAGTGAAGCTCACAGTTACATAGTTAAAGGTAGAAAATGCTTTTAGTTTTCTCAGTAGAAGTTTTCCTCAAAGTTCTGGGATTTGTGAGAAAAAATCTGTACAAAATCATGACAAAGAATATATGAATGTCAATTTCTGCTTCCTCTTTCCCATCCCGTTATACCCACATCAACTCAATAGTCGGTTAAGCATAAAGGATTATTGCGTCAGCATGGCCAAGTGTATCATCACATAAAAATGCATCTCTCAACAAACAATGTGTTTTACCTTTTTAATCTAGTTTAGCAAAGCTTCATCAGAACTATTTAAAACTTTATTCCTCTCACATCAAAAATAACATTTTGCTAAATTATACAAACTTGTTTTTTCTTTTATATATGTATAATTTAAAATGTTGTTTTTATTGGGTTGTTTTTCTGTTTCCTAAAAAATTGTGGAAAGTTAAACAATTTTTAAAATAAGATACTTCTAAAATAATAAAATTCCAACATGCTATTATTGTATACGTGTAAATGAACAATTGTAGGATGTTTTTTTCGTTTCTTTTCACTCTCAATCAGTATGTCCCTATTCTCAAAAAGACAACTGCCACCTGTGATTGCCATCTCTTATCTCACCCACATATTTCCTCTTCTATAGCCACTTATGCCGTTTTTCCTTTTTATTTATTCTATGCAGTTTAATTTTCTTCTCTCAGAATATTATTCTCACCAATGTGCTATTAGTATTTGACTTCTGCTGTATTGTTTATCTCTTGACTGGATAGCTTCGTCTTTTTGTCTGTAACAGTTGAGATAAAAAACAATTGCATTCATGACTGAATTTATTGTATACCTAAAAAAGTTTTTAATTCAAGCATATATTACATATGCATTTATTTAACTTTAGTAGAAGCTGTGGAACAGTTTTTCCAAAATGGTGGTAAATATATAATAATATTTATATGTAAGAATTTATGTTGTACAATCTCACCAACACTTAGTATTGTCAACTCTGTTTTTTACTGAAATATATCACATGTCAGGAAAACTAAAAAATGTTAAGTGTCAGCATGAATAATATTATCAGAATATTAACGACAGTATAAGAAGTCCAGATCCTGGTTAAAACTTACCTGTGCTCTTTCAGGGCCGACCATAGGCAATTACAAAGCTTTACATGGGGGGCCTCACGGGGAAAGCCACCTTCCCTAGAGCAGACCTGGTGCACCGCTACTATATAACACTCTCTGAAGGGAGTCGTAATCAAAGTTTCAGGCCCCTGGACAGTCATGTTCTTCCTGTATTGCATTCCTAGCCTGGTGACTTCATTTCTAAGTCTCTTTGTCTAGTTCTTGGCAGGAGTCTCTTGAAGTGCCTCAGCCAAGGCCTCCTCATGGAAAGAGAAGGGGGGAAACTTGAAGAGACTTTCCCCACTCTGACTCAGTGACTCAGTACCCAGGACCTTCCCCCATCACACTCACCATCCATCCCCCCTCCGCCACCTCAGGGTCCAAAAAACTGTTGGAGTCTTTTGTTCCAAGCTCCCTCAGCAGTCAGATGACTCCTAAGTCTGTGCTTGTCTATTCGATCCTCCGTGGGGTGGCGGTTTCACGGGGAAAGATGGAACAAGGGGAGCTGATACTTTCTACAGCTGGGACTCTTGCGTATGCCATCACAGTAAGAAACCAAACTCAACTCTTACAGTTTTGATTTGTTGCTTTGACTACTCTTTCTCCTAGCTCAGCCAAGCTCTGACATAGTATTTTCCCAAGAGGATAAAGGAAGTGTCTACATTTCAAAAATTACACAGGACTTACATTCACCAAATGTATCAATTACATATTAAGCTCAATGAAACAGTCTAAGAATATAAATATGAATACAAGTTTGTCTGTGCTCTTAAGGAGAAACATAATAAACTACTCATCAAGCAGAAAGTTTAGGCCTAGACTAGCAGAATTAACAAACCACAACACACATAGAAAAGAATAGTGAAGAATTCTACAATGAAAGGTTAGAACTCTCTTTTTTCTTTTTTATTTCAGGAAATTATGAGAGTACAAACATTATTGTTACATTTTATATCTTTGCCCCTCCCCTCCACAATGCTCACCGCATCCTTCAGTTGTGAGTCTACCCCCCCAACCCCCGAATCCCTGGTGGACACCACCATCATTTGAGCACCATAGTGTTAATCAGTCAGTACCAATTTGATGGCGAGTACATGTGGAGCCCATTCTTTCGGTCTTGTGCCACCTCACTTCGAATAATGGGCTCAAGCTCAATCCAAGATAATATAAGTGGTGCTAGCTCACTGTCATTTCTTATAATTGAGTAGTATTCCATTGTAAACATATATCAAGTTTTAATAATCCACTCATGAATTGACGGGCACTTGGGTTGTTTCCACGATCTAGCAATAGTGAATTGCGCTGCCATAAACATTCGTGTGCAGATGTCTTTATAATATAATGTCTTATTAAGCCCAGACAAGTTTCTTTACTGCTATCACCCTATATGCATGGGTGTGTGTTTAGTTTTTGTTTTTATATACTGCCAAAAGCACTTTTAA
>CAUYRT010039839.1:0-23027 GCA_963574885.1 Lepilemur ruficaudatus
AGCTGTCTGAGCTGCATTGGTTCCACAACAGACCTCATTTGAAAATAACATGAATTTTTGACTTATCCCTGGTTGCACAAAAATTGCTCTAAAAAAATTCGAAAGATGATCACAAGCCAAACTGTGTGTTTGAAAGAATGAGGATGCAACTTCACAATAAACATAAAACAAGAAGTGACCAAGTGACATGTCAGAGATGTGAAATGTCAGAGATGTGAACTGTCAAACTTAGTACTTAAGGAAACTGGATATTTCCTACTTAATAAGCTAACATATTCTGCTAAGTAGAAAATGGTCTTAAACCAAGACAGGAAGGCACTGCTGTTACTCTATAACATCAGTATAACTGTACAATTCTACTCCATTGCTGAGGCCAGTCTCATTCCCATTTTCCTTGGAATGGGTTTTCTATCTAAACAGCTCTCAGGACCTTCTCTTCCTCTTGGCTTTCTAGAGTTCTATGAGTTTTACATGCCAGGTGTGTGAATCTTTTTTATTTTTTCATTCTTACTGTTTAGCATTTAGTGCAGCCATAGAACCCACAATCTGTGAGAACTTTCTTCTCCCTTCTCTGATAATTCCTACTTCTTTATTATTTTCCTTGCTTTTTAAAAAAATTTCAGCTGAATGGATTTGCATTTCCATTGATTTTAGTTTTCATTTTTTTTCCTTTTTTCATATCTTTGTCTTTCTTCTCTATGTTCTGTAAGGTTTTTTTTTCAAATTTATCTTTCATTTCTTCAATTGGATTTCTTCAAGAATCTTATTTTAATTTCCCAAATCAGCTTGCATCACAGTTACACATTTGCATTTATTTTGCTGATTGTCCTTACAAGATGTTAGAAATCATGTCTCACCATTGGGTGATTAATATCACACACAAGGGACAGAATATATAAACATTTGATCGATAATAAAGGTTGGTGTAAAAGTAATTGTGGTTTAGGACCGTGAATTTTAAATCATTATAACTAGGCTCAAACACATCTTTATTGATCAAAATAGGAACTATTACAATCAACATATTTTTGCCAACGAGAAGTAAGTTTGCTTATTTCTGTAGCGTAAAAACCCGTGCTTTGGGATTTGATGAACTCTTAGAAAGCATTTTCTGCATCCTGCTGGTTGTGGAAGCATTTTCCCTGGAAAAAGTTGTTGAGATGCCTGAAGAAGTGGCAGTCTGTTGGCCAGAGGTCAGGTGAATGTGGCAAATGAGGCAAAACTTTGTAGACCAATTCGTTCAACTTTCGAAGTCTTGGTTGTGCCATGTGAAGTCGGGCGTTTTCGTGGAGAAGAACTGGGCCCTTTCTGGTGACCAGTGCCGGGTGCAGGTGTTGCAGTTTTCTGTGCATCTCGTTGAGTTGCTGAGCAGACTTCTCAAATGTAATGGTTTTGCCAGGATTCAGAAAGTGGATCTGATGGCCGCAGACCGCCAAAGAGTGACCATGACCTTTTTTTGGTGCAAGTTCGGCTTTTGGAAGTGCTTTGGAGCTTCTCGGTCCAACCACTGAGCTGGTCATTGCTGGTTGTCATATAAAATCCACTTTTTGTTAAATGTCACAATCCGAGAAATGGTTTGTCATCGTGTACAATTAGAGAAGACAATGATTCAAAACAACAATTTTTTTGATTTTCAGTCAGCTCATGAGGCACCCACTGAATTTTTCACCTTTCCAATTTGCTTCAAATGCCGAACAATCATAGAATGGTCGACCTTGGGTTCTTCAGCAACTTCTCGTGTACTTGTAGGAGGATCAGCTTCGATGCTTGCTCTCAATTGGTCACTGTCAACTTTTGATGGCTGGCCACTGTGCTCCTCATCTTCAAGGCTCTCTTTTCCTTTGCAAAACTTCTTGAGCCACCACCACACTGTATGTTCCTTCATCAGTAGTTCCTGGGCCAAATTTGTTGTTGATATTGCCAGTTGTCTCTGCTGCTTTACAACCCATTTTGAACTCGAATAAAAAAAATCACTCGAATTTACTTTTTGTCTAAAATAATTTCCATCATCTAAAATAAATATAAACAGCAATAAGTCTTCAGCAAAAAAAAAAAATAAAGCAAGAAATACACATTAAAATGTTTTATAACATAACCACATTTATTTAAGAATGTACTCCAATATCAAACAGCAAATGTAAATAATGCTAAAACCGCAATTACTTTGCACCAACCCAATGAATGAATGAATAAAGGAAGAAATGAATGCAAGTGTCTCTGTGCAGGATTGGTTAGATGTGAGAACAGTGCTCATTGCCTCTGTTTTCACAACACCTTTATGAAATGGGTGTTACTACCCTGTTTTGCAGAGTTTGAACAGAAGCTGGAAAGGGATTAGGTAACTTGACTGTACTTCCAAGGTTTGCCAGTAAGTCAGGAAACAAGGCACAGGTGCCCTGAGGTGGTACAGTCTTAGAATGAAGTAAGGAGTGATCTGAGGTTCCCCTGAGCTCCTCTGCCAGGCGAGCTACTGGGCACCCCGTGGCCCAGCTACGGGAAGGGCCTGGGTTTCCCTCAGTGCCCCAGTCCTGAGCGTGAGCTCTTCTTCATTGAACAGGGTCCTGTTACCTCCAGGCTGCCTTGCTCAGAGGCTTCGTCTACCTCTTTTCTATGTGGCACTGGGCTAGTTTTCAAGTTTTTTGGCCATAATCCATAGAAACAAATTTGACATCTTGATCCATGGTGCATATACTATATATAATACAGAGAAATTTGCAACTATAATGGAAACAAACATTTCATGAAACAATTACTATAATATTTTCCATTTTATTCCTTTTCTTTGATATTGGTCTCAACTCCCAAAGTGATACCACAACTTACTAATTAACTGTGACCCCACAGCTGGTGTCAGCCAGTGGAGGTGCAGGTGCTTCACCAACACGGGACTACGAGACTTGCCCTGTTCTCATACCATGCAATCCCGTGCGGCTCAAAGCTTTATCACCGGTTATGAAATTGATAATAAGATGTTGAAACATCACTCAAGATGCTAGTTGTGAAGCACAGTTTTGTATCACACAGTTTTATAAAGAATAAAATTCCATAGTCCCTTCCCATGTGCACCACCTGTGCGGCTAGCCTGCGGTTTGGTGCCCCTGGTAAACGCTGGGCTCCCATCGAGCTCCAGGGTGCCTGTGAGAATGTGGGGACATGTGAAGTGACTCTCAGAAGCATGTGACATGCCCAGGTCTCCACTGACTGCAGCAGACTCTACTCAATCAGCCCTCGCCTCCACATTACCCCAGATGAAGCTCACCACGGCTCCAAAACGCATCCTTGTCCTGAGTCCCTGAACTGTTTCCAGATCTGCACCTCTGGGCTATGTCTCTCAACTCAGCCTCATGCTTAGTATTAAACACCTTTGGGCTCTTCCACTTAGACATTCCTGGTAAGCCACTTTTAAAATCCAGCAGGTGGAAGGGAGACATTAAACACCCACAAGAACCTGCCCCCTGTGCTCCCGGCGGTGGTGGTGGTGATGTTCCCCAGGCCGCCCACCTCCCTGTCCTATGTGCTGCTTCTCAGTGGCACAGTCCTCCTTCTCAGTCCATTTCTTCCTCGCCTTCCACTTCATTCCTACCACATGACCATGGCCTGGGACTTGCTGCTGCTTCCCGGGATGCCCGCAGGGGACTGGTGTGGGTGCCCACTCCATCCTCGCCCTTTCTCCACAGCCTTGTGGATGCATCATCGCCTTCCTGCAGCTGATGCAAGACAAGCAGTGCCCTGGGGTGGTGCCCCCAGGTGTTTGGGAGCCGTCCCCGCCACCTGCCAGCCACATCACGGGGAGCAAACAGCCTGCATCCTGGATCCTCTGCCTGGATACTGGGTCTTTCCTGATTCAGCCCCTCATGGTCCTCTGGGAGAAGCACAGGCATAAAGGGCAGCCCTCTGCACTCCTACAGCACCTTGTGCTGCCTTCATATCACAGGACGTGCTGCATCAGCCATTCACTTTCCTTTCATTCACATCTTCCTCCTTTCATGCCCGTTCGTACTTTGGGCAGGACGCACATCAGTGCACGGTATCATAACAGTCTGCTTACTGGTCTAGTTTCTCCACTGCATTGTTTTTTAAACAAATTTTATTGTGTATATTTGAAGTTTACAACATACTATTTTGGGATACATATGGATAGTGAAATAGTCACTATAGTGAAGCAGTTTAACATATCTCTCATCTCATACAGTTACTTTTTGGTAACAAGAGCAGCTAAAATCTACTTATTTAACAAAATCCCTAATGCAGTATGATCTTATTAACTTTAGTCCTCATGTTGCACATTAGATCTCTAGGCTTGTTCATCCTACTATCTGCTGTTTTGTATCCTTAGACCTACATCTCCCCTAACCCTGCCCTGTGGTAACCACTGTTTCATTCTGTGTATCTGAGTTATTTTTTTTTTATATTCCACATATAAGTGAGATCATACAATTTTTTTCTCTGTGTTTGACTTATTTTACTTAGCATAATGTCCTCCAGCTCCATCCATGTTGTGGCCAATGGCAGGATCTCATTCTTTTTTAAGGCCAAATAGTATTTCATTATGTTGGTATGTCTATATACACACCACATTTTCTCTATCCATTTGTCTGCCAATGGATATCTAGGTTGTTTCCTATCTTGGCTTTTGTAAATAATGCTACAAGGAACACTGGAGTGCAAAAGACTCTATAAGACACTGAATTCTGTCTCTTTTGAGCATACAGTGGAAGCAAAAGAGGAATTTCTGGCTTGTATAGTTTTGTTTTTAATTTCTTTAGGAACCTCCATATAGTTTTCCATAATGATTGCAGCAATCCATATTCCTACCAACAGTGCACTAGAGTTCCCTTTCCTTTATGCCCTCACCAATGTTACCTCTTGTCTTTTTGATCTTAGCCATCCCTAAAGGTGCGAGGTGATATCTTATGTGGTTTTAATTTGACTTTCCCTTATGGTTAGTGATGTTGAGCACCTATTCATATACCTGTTGGCCATTTTTATTTCTTCTTTGAAGAAATGTCTGTTCAGGTCCTTCGCCCATTTTTAAATCAGGATATTTGTTTTTCTGCTATAGAATTATAAGACTTCTATATAAATTTTAAACATTATCCCTTAACATATATGTGGTTTGCAATTATATTTTCCTAATATGTAGGTCACCTTTTCATTTTGTTATTGTTTGCTGTGTAGAACACTTTTTAGTATAATGTAGTCATATTTATTTATCTTGATTTTTGTAGCCTAAGCTTTTGGTGTGATATCTAAAAAATCATTGCCAAGGCCAATGTCAAAGAGCTTTTCTCCTGTGTTCTCTTCTAGGAGTTTTATGATTTCACATGTTAAGGTATTTCCCTATATGACTCTTCAGGTCTATGGGGAAAACATTCAGAAGAATGGAATGAGCTGCTTACAGTGAGTTGAGTTTATTTTTGTGTATGAGGTAAGGTCCAATTTCATTTTGATAGGGATTGTGTTAAAATGTATATCACTTTGGGTAGTATGGATATTTTAACAATATTAATTCTTCCCATCCATGAACATGGAATATCTTTCCATTGGTTTATGTCTTCTTCAATTTCTTTCATCAATGTTTTATAGTTTTTAGTGTACAAATATTTCACCTCCTTGGTTAAACTTATTCCTAGGTATTTTATTTTTTGTGATGCTATCATAAATGGAATTGTTTTATTGATTTGTTTTCAGCTAGGTCATTATTTGAATATAGAAATGCTATTGATTTTGTATGTTGATTTTGTATTCTGCAACTTTACTAAATTCATTTATTAATTCTAACAGTTTTTTTGGTGAAATCTTTGGGGTTTACTACATATAGGATCATGTCATCTGAAAATATGGGTAATTTTACTTTTTCCTTTCTTATTTTGATGCCTTTCATTTCTTTTTTATTGTTTGACTGCCCTTGCTAGTACTTCTAGTACTTTGTTGAATAGCAGTGGTGAGTGTGGGCATCCCTGTCTTATATAGGATCTTAGTGGGAAAACTTTCAGTTGTTTCCTGTTGATTACGAGATTGGCTATGGGTTTTTCATAAATGGTCTTTATTATGATGAAGATCTTTCCTTCTATGCCTAAACTAATAGTTTTTAACAAGAAGGGATGTTTCTGCATCAATTGAAATGATCATGTTGTTTTTATCTTTCATTCTGTTAATATGTATCACATCGATTGATTTGCATATATTAAATCAGTCTCCCACTGAATTTTAAAGTGTATTCTGAAGCTGTGCAAAAACTCTGCTTTCACTTTTGGGTATCTATAGGATAAAATGGAGAATACACCAAATCAGCGGCCATTCTTGCAGGACTCCTGAGTGCATTTTCCTGTTTCTCTTACTGCTATAGCTGCTTTTGTGCATAGATGGTGTAGCAGCTGAGTACAGGCAGCAGGAAATCAAGAAACAATATTTCTCTAGATGACTCTTCAGCCCTACAGGGAAAACATTCAGACAGATGGAATGAGCTACTTACAGGGATCCAGGAAGTTATAAGTAGTCTGCCTTTATGTTGGTAAGTTCTTCTTGGCTATGAAAAAGCAATGTAGTGACAACAGTTAGAGGTGCCCCAGGTTCACCTGTTAGGGTAAAAGGTGTCCTGCAGGTGTGCCACTGTGCTGGTGTCTGGCCATCACACCCATAAATTCACTATCCTGGGTTGGGTCTTGGTATCTTCTGGGTACATTCCCACAGCAGCACCTGCCCAGGGACAGCTCAGTCACCCTTTGAAGAATGTCGTATCATAAAAGGAGCAAGGATTAAATCCCTGCTCATCTAATTAATTAGCTTTGTGACCTTCGAAATTCAGAAGACACATCCACAGCTAACATACAAAGTAGGAGAACTCTCACTTCCCAATTTCTAAACTTACTCCCAAGCAACATTAATCAAGACAGAATGGAAATGTGCAAGGATAGGCCCATACATCAGTGGAGTAGCATCGATAGTCCAGAAATAAACCCCTACATCTGTTTTCAACTGACTCTTCACAAGAGTGCCAGGGCCATTCAAAAAGAAAAGGATGGTCTCTTTAAACAACAAGACAGCCCCATGCAAACACATGAATTTGGACCCCTGTGTCATACCATATACAAAAATAAACTCAAAATGGATCAAAGACCCAAATGTCAGAACTAAAACTATGAAACTCAGAAGGAACTAGGGGATTAAATCATCATGATCTTTAGATTTGACAAAAGATGCTTAGATATGACCACAAAAGTATGAGCAACAGAAGAAAAAACAGATAAATCAAACTTTATCAAAATAAAAAAACCCCCAAAACTTTTGTGCTACAAATACACCATCAAATAAGTGAATAAATAACCTACTGAAGGAGAGGGTGTAGTCACACATCATATGCTAAGATATTTCTATCCAGAACATGTATCTCAATGAGAGGAAGACTACTCAATTAAAAATGTCAAAAGGTCTGAATAGACATTTCTCCAAAGAAGATAAGCAAATACTCAATACACCCATGAAAAGACAATCAACATCATCAGTTGTTAGAGAAATGGAAATCGAAACCACAGTGCAGGGACCACTGCATACCCACTAAGACAGCCAGAAGCAAAAACTCAGATGTGCCAAGTGTCAGTGAGGATGTGGGGAAACCAGACACCATCTCACTGATGGTGAGAACGTGAATGGTGCAGCCGCTTCAGAAGATCATCTGGCAGCTACTCAACTGCTGAAACAGAGTCACCATGTGACCAGCAATTCTGCTCCTAGGTAAGAAACGAAAACACGTCCACACACAAACTCGCACATGTAAGCTCACAGTAGCATTATTCCAGACAGCCGAAATGTGGAATACACTTAAATTCCCTTCAAGTGATGAATGGATAAGCAGAATACGGTTTATTTATATAATGGAATAATACTCTACCATAAAAAGCCGTGAAGTGCTGACACATGCTACAGCATGGATGAAGCCTGGCAACATCGCGCTGGGTGACACAAGTCAGTCATGAAAAGACCACATACTACAAAAGAGTCCATTTACGTGAAACGGCCAGGACAGAGGAATCTGTGGAGACAGGGGGATGCTGGGGCCAGAGTGTGGGGGACGTCAGGGTGTGTGATAGCTAAGGAGGGTTGGGGTTTCTTTTTGAAGTGATGAAAATGTCCCAAGGTCCACTGTGGTAACACCTGTGCATACCTGTGACTACAGTAGGCCCCCTTAGCCACACTTTTGCTTTTTCTGGCTTCAGATACCCCAGGTCAACTATAGTCTAAAAACATTCAGTGGAAAATTCCAGAAATAAACAATTGATCAGTTTTAAAGTGTGGGCCATTCTGAACAGCGTGAGTAAATCTCCTGCTGTCCTGCTCTATCCTGCCTGGGACGTGAATCATCCTTTCGTCTGGCACGTCCACAGTGTCCAGGCCACCTTCCTCTTAGTCACCTCATAGCTGTCGTGGTGATCAGAACGACTGTCGCGGTGTCACGGTACTTGTGTCCATGTCACCCTATTTTACTTAATAATGGCCCCAAAGCACAAGTGGTGACGCTACAACATTGTTATAGTTGTCCCATTTTATTACTACTTATTGCTGTTAATCTCTTACTGTGCTTAACTTATAAATTAAGCTTTACCATAGGTGTGATGCACAGGAAGAACAGCATGTGTTGGGTTCAGGACTATGCGCAGTCTCAGGCAGCCACTGGGGGTCCTGGAACGTGTCCTCCACAGATGAAGATAGATGATCACACGCTAAAACCCACTGAATTGTTTACTTTCAATGGGTGAATTTGATGATATGTGAATTATATCTCAATAAAGCTGTTAGAAATATGCATAGACATCCCCAAGGAACACTCAGGAGGTATGAACCAGCCCAAGCTCCCAGAGCAAGCCCCACGCCCGCAGTGTCCCTTGGTGCTCAGGTTTTGTTCTCCCTGGACCCTGGCATCAGGCTTCCCTCTGACCCACTCTCTAGAGTCCTCAGTCCCACCCCGTCTGGTCTCAGTAGCAGCTGCATAGGACAGCGTCTCTGCCCACTGCCAACCGACACGCTGGAGCCCACCTCTGCCTACCTGGCCCCAGGGCCCAGAGCATGGCATATTGTCCCTAAGCTCACAGCTCGTTATGCCAAAGCCGGGCCTGGAACCTGGGTCTCGTGGCCAGCAAAGAGGCAAGAGGAGCTCAGACAAAGGCCACCTCGGCCAGAATCTGAGTTTGGCGGTAACCTTGGCTGTGAAGCAGGTATCAGTCATGTGGGTGTTTTGCAGGGCTGGGACACTCTGGGGGCAGACTGGGAGCCTGATGGCCTGGGTGGGCTCCAAGGGTGGGGAGTGAGTTCTGTCAACACAAATGCTCCGTGGTTTTTGCAAGTGCTCTGTATGTGCAGCTGCCAAAGACCTGCCCCTGTCCCAGCAGTCTGGTCTCCAGTCACAGGTGAAGTCATTTCCACATAAGCCCTTATGACAGGTGTGGTTAAGAAGCATGCACGACAGGCATCATAGCACCTGATCTTCCTGGAGCTGTCTGTATGACCAGGATTTTGGCTGCGTTTTTTCCGTGCACCAAATTTGCTTACTAAATGGCAACTAACTTCTAAGAAAGACCGAGAGCAAGAAGAGATAGGCTCATTGCACCTTTTGAATGGACACAAACATATTTGAGAGCAAGTAAAGTGCACCCTGTTATTTCATTTTCTCCCTGGGATGGAACGTGCAGGAGCCTGTTCTTCTCTCCAGCAGTCCTGGGAAGTCAGCTGCCTCTATCTAGTGGCAGAGTGGGGATTCAACGCCTTAGTAACCAGCCCTTGTCCTTGTGAGCCACCTTCTGTGGATGGTCTCCAGGTTCTCACAGTGACCCTGTGCTCTGGCAAACACGACAGTCACCCTTTGCTGCCATGGTGCCCAGAAGTCCAGTCACCTTGGAGGAAATGTGTGTACAGCAGACTCGGAGGCAAAGGAGCTGGGGAAGGCGACTGTGGACCAGGGGCCGGGGGTCTTTACCCTCCCTTCCTCTCGGCCCACTCATTGGCAGCCTCAGGGGAACACTGACATCTGTGTCTGGGTGTCCAGCACAGGTGACCTGTCTCACTCTGAGTCACAACCTGTGTGCTCACCAGGGCCTGGATCTCAAGGGAGCACAGAAGGAATGTGGGTGTGACGCATTTAGCTCAGAGGACAACTGCAGGGCAGGTCAGTGAGTCCAGCGCTGGGAGGAGTGAGAGAACCAGGACTCGAGGTGCTGAGGGGATGGAGGGCGGGACGCAGTGGGGAGAAGACTGGCCTGGGACACTCCTGAGGAGGCCTGGGCAGGGCCCAGCAGGGCTCAGCCTGAGGAGAAGGTGCCGGAGAGGAAGGCTTGGTGGGTCAGAGTGCTGTAAGGTTTGTGAATGCTGAATTAAGAAATTTGGACTTATTTTCTCCTCTTATGCACAAAGAGACGTGAATGCCCTGGAGTGACACAGGCTTAAAATCAAAATCCTGTTTTAGGACGACACTGTTGACCTTAATTTAGAACACAAGTTAACTAGCTGGGCTGGCACTTGTATACTTAGGACACAGTTCCTGAACCACATCACCTTATTAGAGCCTCTCCAGAAGTCCAGGTAAGTGCAGATTGTTGTTCTGGAAGGAAGCTAAGGCTGGGGGAAGCTGGGCGACATCTCTGGCAGCGGGGGGCCCTGGAAAGTTAGGCCATCTCTGTGCCGGCACCTTCTCGGCTGTAAAGTGGGACCCTAACAGGACTATATTTGCACCACCCAGGCAAAGCCCACACCAGAGCACCTGATAAAATGGTGAGTGTGCAAAACATCATATTAATTATCATGTTCTGTCCATATTCAAGAGAGACATAGGTGCCCTGACATCGCAATTGCTTTAGAGAAAGGGAGAGACACACGTTGAAACAAGGGGCAGAGGAGCACATGGAAGTAGGGAGGAGGAAGAATTCCCTGGCCAGCCGGCTGTGCCCCGGGCTCCAGGTCAGCTTCTGTTTTGAGTTTTAACTCATTCGCTCCCTTCCACAAGCCTGTGGTGTGGCATCCTGCCTGTTTTGTGCATGTTACATGACCACGCAAGTCGGATGTCAGCAAGCAGCCTGATGGGGTCACCCCACAGACACGGCCGACTCTGGAGTCATGAGGTGCCCATAATCCCAGGACAATAGAAGGAAGCCGCACCAAAAACGGACGAGGAGCTGATAACCTGGAAGGACACACACCATCAACTGTTTCCTTTAGAAAATTACGTTTATTTTGGTTTGGCCAAAGCCTAGTACAGATTAAGCACCTTGATTCACTCAGCGATTAGGTGTTGGGACACAGTTGTGATGAGACACACAGCTGTTGCTCTCCAGGAGCTTAGAGTCTGGGCAGGGAAGACAGGGCTATGTGGACATGTGATGTGTTGGGCAGAACTGCTGAGAACACCACACACGCAGAGAAAACAGGTAGAGAGGGACAGCGTGTGCCTATTTCAGGGGGGTTGGCCAGGGAGGTGCATCTGAGAACTTGGACCTGTGAGCAGAGAAATTGCTCCTTCTACCTTTGAAGCCCCCAAAGCAAAGCTCATTGGGGATTTAGGAAGGGGAAGCAGGTGGCACCCTAACTCTAGAGGTGGCACAGATGCCACAGCACTGCTTTTCTAAATGATGCCAGACCCGGGCAACTCCCAAAGATAGGGGAGCCTGTAGAACAAACGGGAATCGAGCACACTTCTCTGGTGTGGCGCTCTGGCCCAGCACCCTTCTCCAGCACGGCGCTCTGGCCTAGCACCCTTCTCCGGCATGGCGCTCTGGCCCAGCACCCTTCTCTGGCACGGTGCTCTGGCCTAGCACCTTTCTCTGGCATGACGCTCTGGTCTGGTGCCCTTCTCCAACATGGCGCTCTGGGGCTGCTGGGGGTGAGGCCACTTCTATGGAAATTGGGGGGCGGCATACGTGAGAGCAGGGATTTAAAAGACAATAAAAGACAAAAACAATACTTCAAATCAAGAGGCAGAAAGAAGCTCTCTTGCTGGATAGGAAAAGTATAAAGAGGAAATCTGTGTGTTAGAGCACACACATCTGTATTTATTTAGATCACATAGAAACGCAAAACCACCCAGGATCAACCATCACTCGACCTACATGTCTGGGTTCCCTGCCGGCCTCAGCCATGGTGCATTGACACGAGTTATCCAGGGCACAGCTAATCAAAGCAGACCTGAGCTTTCTTAGTAGAGATTTCACTATACAGAGGGCAATTAAAAAGCATCTACCTGCTTGAATTACAATTTAAAGGACACGATATTAAAATCTTGGTAATGATTGAGTGCAAAGGCCCACCAACACCTGTGCTGTCTCCCCTTCAAGACAGTGGGGCACAGGCAGGCTCGCCAGGTCACCCAGGGCTGTACACAGAGCCCGTGTCACAGCTGGAGCATGGCTGGGCTGCTGTTTTATTCACAGACTCCCAGGACATGGTGCTGAAAGCCATCCTAGAGAGCACTTGCCCATCTTCTCACTGCATAGGTGAGACTGGCAGACGCTGAGCTCACCTGAAATGGATGAATCTCTGTCTACCTTGTCGGTTTGCAAAATTATTCAGGAGAACAGACAACTGAAAACAACCTAGACACCTAACAACATGGGGAAGGCTTTGTGATTTATAAGGAACCCATTCCCAGTGTGAATGAGAAGAGCTTTGATTTGCCAGACAGAGTCAGCCTGGGATGGGGCTCGGTCAGCCACCAACCACACCTGGAATGACTAACCCACTGCTCCATGCCCCAGGTCTTCTTAGTGATGTGAGGACAGTAATATCTTCCTGTGAGGTTGTTGGGTAAGTTAAATGAGATAATACATGAAATACTCAACATACAACCAGTGCCCAATAAACACAAGTCTTTCTGCCCTACCCCAAACAAGTAATTATGAAGACCTGGTAACAGTGATTAAGCACTTCTGATATAATTTGGAAAAAAAATACTAGGTTGCAAAATTTTAAGTATATATGATTACAATATAAACACAATGGCCATAAACAAATATTGGCAGAAAATAAATACAAATATTGATAAGACGTGCTACAGGGGTGGGATTTTTATTTTTATTATTATTTTTTTTTTGAGACAGAGTCTCACTTCTGCCCTGGCTAGAGTGCCATGGCGTCAGCCTAGCTCACAGCAACCTCAAACTCCTGGGCTCAAGTGATCCTCCTGCCTCAGCCTCCCAAGTAGCTGGGACTACAGGTGTGAGCCACCATGCCTGGCTAATTTTTTTTTTAATTTCTATTTTTAGTTGACTGGCTAATTTTTTCTGTTTTTAGTAGAGACGGGGTCTTGCTTTTGCTCACGCTGATCTTGAACTCCTGACCTCAAGCAATCCTCCCGCCTTGGCCTCCCAGAGTGTTAGGACTACAGCTGTGAGCCACCATGCCCAGCCATCCAATTTTTTAAAAGAGCAAAAGACTTAAACAGGTACTATCTTAGTCTATTTTGTGTTGTTATAAAACAATACCTGACGCTGGGTAATTTATAAAGAAAAGAGGTTTATTTTACTCATGGTTCTGCAGGCTGAGAAGTTCAAAGGCATGGCCCTGGCTCCTGGAGAGGGCTTTCGCGCTGCACCACAACATGGCAGAGAAAGTCAAAGGGCAAATGATGCATGCAAAGAAAGGCAAAACCCAAGGGGTGTCCTAGCTTTATAACAATCCAGTCCCGTAAAAACTAATCCATTCCCTTGAGAACTAGTCCAGTCTCATGAGATTGTGAGTTCAAGAACTCACTCACTACCTCAAGAACAGCACCAAGGCATTCACAAGGGATCTGCCCCCATAGCCCACTCACCTCCTACTAAGCCCCATCTCCCAACACTGCCATGCTGGGGAATCAAATTTCAACATGAGCTTTGATGGGACAAGCATACCATATCCAAACCATAACAGGTACTTTACAAAAGAGGATACCTAAATGGCGAATAAGCGTACAAAAGTTACTGCACATCAGTATGCATCAGGAGATACAAATTCAAATCACAATGAAATGCTATTATACACCCACCTGAATGACTAAAAAGGGCAATGAGGCAAAGTATTGACAAGGATGTGAGTAACTAGTATACTCATACTTCAGTGGTGGGAGTGTAAGTTAGTACAACTATTTGGAAAACTAGCAATGTCTACTCTAGCTAAACCATGTCCACCCTGGAACCTAACAACCCCACTAGATACACAGCCTAGAGCAATGAGCTTGCCCCCAAAAGACATGTACAAGCATGTCTATAACAGCTTAATTCAAAATAGCACAAAACTGGAAAGAACCCAGACGTCCACCAGTAGTGGAATGAGGCCAGGCACGGTGGCTCACGCCTATAATCTCAGCACTTCGGGATGCCAAAGCGGGAGGATTGCTTGAGGCCAGGAGTTCAAGACCAGCCGGGCAACATAGCAAGACCCTGTCTCTACAAAAAGTTTTTAAAAATAGTAGAATGAATAAAAAATGGGATATTCGTATACTAGAAAAACACACAGCAATTTAAAAAAACTTTTGCCACATATAACATGAAAGAATCTCACAGAAATGTGAGGCAAGTGAAAGAAGCCCAACACTAAGAGTACATAGTGTGTGATTCCAGTCATATGACTTTCAAGAACAGACAAGACTAACCCACGGGGATAGAAACCATTGAAGTCATTTTGGAAACGAGGTGGGGGCTCGTGGTGAGGAGTTGGCAAGGGATGACAATTGATGGGCCCAGAAGCAGATTTTAAAAGCAGTTTATCGGCTGGGTGCAGTGGCTCACGCCTGTAATCCTAGCACTCTGGGAGGCTGAGGCGGGCAGATTGATTGCTTGAGGTCAGGAATTCAAGATCTCGAGTGATCCGCCCACCTGGGCCTCCTAGAGCGCTAGGATTACAGGCATGAGCCATCGCACCCGGTCTGATAAGCATCTTGATACACCATGGCCATAGCAGCAGTAAAATGGGTGATATCAAAGAGAACTATTTGGAATCATTCATTTCCAATCCAAAACGGAGATTTATATTCTGTTTGTCATAAACCTACGCATTCCTCTCTACCAGATGACTAGAATTGCACAGTAGAGCCTGCTTGGGCATCTGGTGGCAGGATGGTATTAATAGGATGCTAGCACCCATCCGTGGAAGTTACATACGAACACACAGAACCTACCCCTCAACTAGATCCTGGGCATAATAATGAAGAAACATATGATCATGTGCTGAAAACTAGATTAGAAGAAAAAGATGAAAACTTTGAGCAAGGACTCATGATAGAACAACTTAGCAAAATGTTCTTTACTACGAAGCACCATTGATATCCTCCTAGACAGTATCACAGAAGTCGTAAGAAGCTGGATCTTCCAAAACACAGATGATATTGAGGTTCCGAGGGGAACCAAAGAAAAATGTGTCTCACTTTTTGATTTGCCATTTGAGAAAATGCAATCTGCTGTGTTCGCTATGTTACATAGTACAATAATGATAAAATGTCTTTTCATTAAAAAAGTCATTTTGTCTGAGGCAACAGCTGATATTTACAGGGAAGGAGCATTAGGGAGAGTTAGGGAGCTTCTGGGACGCTGGAAATATTTTATATCTTGATCTAGATGGTCAGATAAATACCTATCTATGTGTGTACCTGTGTGTGTTGTACAAAAATTCAAGTGAGTTATATACTTGAAATCTGCACTCCTCATTGTGTATGTGCTATGTCTCAAAAATTTTTTTAAAAAAACCTCTTTGAGAAAGGAATCTGTCTCATGCTGGTTAATACAGAAGGAAAGTGCAATTCTATTCTAGATTTGGATAAATGGGAAGGAAAAATGGAAATGTTTTCTGGAAGAAAATGTAGTGGACCCAGGAGCTGCAAAAAGTTTATTTTTAACTTCGTTCATGTAACTCGTCTCTGGCAGACTTCCACACAAGCACAGCTCCAGAATTTGCAGAGAACTCTTGCAATCTACCCACAGCCTAGAGAAGTGAGCTTTCGCCCAAAAGCAAGCTCAAATACTGGGTACAAATAGTGAAGTTTCAGTGGTGAAGCTCCAGCTCAGTGACAGTAAACTTAGTTCCAAAGGAAAATGAGCCTCTGTAGGGAGAAATTTGTAGGGAAAGAAAGGAAATGGTCAGACTCCAACAGTGTTTAATCGTGGTGGGCGAGGAGGACATCTTCCAGGCATCCTCCATCCTTTCTAATAGCTGAGCTCCCCTCCCCCACTGCCAGAGCCAAGACCATGGCCAGAAGCATCGGCACGCATGCTGAGGAGGCAGGTGGAAGAGCTCCTCATCTTGCAGTCGTAGATACATTTGAACTATACAAATAAGGAAAACAAATGGCAAAAAAATAAAAGTAAACGGGTTGAATTCTGTGAGTTGGTTGAAAGGCCTGCTCTCTGCAATAGGCGTGTCAGCAGAGATGCCAAGACATGATTGTGGAGTTTGTACCAGTGTGGACAAAGATCTCAAGAGAGGAAAGAAGGAGAGTCAGTCCAGAGACAAGACAGTGATCTCGCCTGGCCACCATTGGCTGGAGCCCTCAAAATATCCTGGCAGGATGGGATTGGGAGTTATCATCACCATCATCATCACCATCATCATCATCATCATCATCATCAGTGGCTAACTGTGCTAAATGTTTAACATACATTTCTCATTTCATCTGCAATAGTCCTACACACATGAAGTAGTACTATTATTATCCCTATTTTACGTATGAGAACACTGAGGCTTGGAGAAGTAAAGTAGCTTGCCCAAGGCCAACACAGCTAGTTAATACTGAAACAATCTCTTACCTACACGCGTCTGATCTATTGTTGCAACCCACTTGCAGGAGTTGGTCCAGCCCAGTGGAGGCGTGGACATTGGGACTGTGGCCAGGTCAGGATCCTGAGACTGAGGCCAAGGGTGAGGGCAAGTTCATGTCTTGCACTTTAGGTGACTACAATCCTGGCTATTCAAGGTCAGTGGTCAGGTTACACTAGAACTGCTCCATTGCTGCATCCCGGGCTTTGATAAAAGAATAAAAACAAGTGGAAGTTTGGCATCGGAAGGCTGGATTTCAAATTGATTGCCTCTGCAGTGAGTACAAAAGGGAAGGCCCAGGCCAAGGGCTCTGGGGGCCTGAGGGCAGAAGGTACTGAGAGTGAGCAAGTGAGCCTGCTATGAGGGGTGCTTTCCAACAAGGCTGCCTCCTCGAGTTAGCTGATTACCCTTAAAACACCGAACAAGCCTGAGGAGATGTTTTTGCACATCTGTTAAAAGGAAGAGATGGCTCAGAATCAAATACTGCAGTTGGAGAAGAAAATGCATTGTTATTTGAGGGAAAGGCTGGGGAGGGCACAGAGGACAGTGCTTCCTCAAAGTAGGTGGACAATTGTGCCTTCTCAGCCTCCCACATCACTGCCTTTAGCCTGGGAAGCTGTAGAGCCCCTGCCTTGTGGCTTTCTGGAGCATTCCCCAAACCTGCCCTCCAAACTCTGGACATGCCAAGTGTGGAACTCAGCCCAGTAAAGTTACATGAAGCAAACCAAAATATGGATTTAGGGGGGTTACCAAGTCAACCAAACCTGTTTTCTTTGCCTGCTGTCAATCACTCGGCTCCTCAATGAGTCCAAAACAGAACGACCTTTGTCCTCCATGTTGGGAATGGAAAGCAGATTCCAATACAAAAATAGTTTAACTTTTTTTCAAAACAAACTTCATTGTTTAGATCAGTTTTTGAGTTCACAGCAAAATTGACAGGAAGGTATAGCGATTTTCCATATACTCTTTACCCACTCACCCCTGTCCCCAGCCTACCCTGTTACCAACATCCCACCAGAGTGGTACATTCACTGCAATCGATAAACCTACACTGACATATCATTATCAGCAGGAGTCCATAGGTTACATGAGAGTTCACTCGTCATGTTGAGCATTCTATAGGTTTGGACAAATTTATAACACGTATACAACACTATAGTGTCATAGAGAGTAGTTTCCCGTCATCACAATCCTCTCTGATCTATTTATCCACCCCTCTAACCTACCCCTCAACCCCTGGTGACCTCTGATCTTTTTATTGTCTCTATAGATATGCCTTTTCCAGAATGTCATAGAGTTGGAATCATACAGTATCTAGCCTTTTCAGATTGGCTACTTTCACTTAGTAACCTGCATTTGTGGTTCCTCCATGTCTTCTCATGACTTGATAGCTCATTTCTTTTTTCTGCTGAATAATATTCCACCATATGGATATACCACAGTTTGTTTATCCATTGGGCTACTGAAGAACATCTTGGTTGCTTCCAAGTTTGGGCAGCTGTGAATAAAGCTGCTATAAACATCCATGTGCAGGTTTTTGTGTGGACATAAGTTTTCAACCCCTTTGGGTAAATATCAAGAAGCACAATTGCTGGAAGAAACCAGAGAGAACCCTCCCTTCACCCCACACTGCCAAGAGTGAGCAGTTCCAGGAATGCACGAGTCAGTACATTCCATTGTTGGAGAGGGAAGAAAAATGCTGTCTTGAGAAATGTGTTAGCTAGTCAGCAAAATGATGACACCACAACAGCCATGGTTGGACCCCAAAACCCTGGCTACCATCAGTGTCAAATACAACAATTGTCATTCTTCTATGCAACTATGTATGCACACATATACAAACTCTTACACACACGCATGTCAGACTTTATGAGATAAAACACAAACACTCTTTCTAAATCTTTTTTCAATGACCTAGATGATTGAGGTACTTGAGAGAATCATTACAGTAGAATTAAATAGTGTTTTGGGTGCTATTAAATAAAAGTCTTTGATCCTCTGTGTTGTAGCTAGAAAGATTTGGGTAGGCTCTCCATAAAAGGTGTTGTATGCACTCAATATACTCAATAAGAAACAGCAAGTCAACTCCTTGCAATTTCCTGGTTCTCCAACATTAATGTACAGACATACCAATTCTCTACATTCATCATGAGTTGGACCCTAATATCTAGGGTAACAATCTCTGAGCCAGGGAGATGAGAGCATGACAAGAAACCCAGAATTTCCAGGCAGGTGCCTTCTTGTAATGTTCCAAGCCCATCTTAGGGAAAGAGCAAACCAGTTACATTTCTGCCTTGAGAGACGAGGAAGTGGGAATCTCTGGCTCAAGCTGAAACGGTGGCAGGATAGAAGCTACTATAGTTTGAATGTCCCCTCCAAAACTCATGCTGCAAGTTAATTGCCAATGTAAGAGTATTAGGAGGTGGGGCCTTTAAATGGTGATTAGGTTATGAAGGCTCTGCCCTCATGAGTGGACTAATACTGGCATCGTGAGAGAGGATTAGTTATCTTGGGAGTGGGCTCCTGATAAAAAGATAAGTTCAGACCCCATCTTTTCTCTGCCTCATGCGCTGGTTTGCCCATGTGCCCTTCTGCCATGAGATGATGCAGTGAGAAGGTCCTCACTGGATGCCAGTGCTATATACTCTTGAACTTCCCAGCCTCCAGAATTGTGAGCCAAATAATCTTCTTTCTTTATAAATTACTTGGTCTGTGGTATTCTCTTATAGCAGCAGCAAAAAGACCAAAACAGAAACCATGGGAAGGACCTGGCACTATGGGAGGACAGCTTGGATCCATTGCAACCATTGTGAAGAATGCCTGCTTCTCTTGCTTCCAACATTATTGTAAACTCTGGTTGTGGGAAACAGAAAGAAACATGCTACAATTTTGGAAGTGGTTAAAGGAGTAGGGAATCTGGGCTCAGAAATAACAAAATCAATATTTCTACTGTTTATGTGCCCCATATTACATTCAAACACCAAATGTGAATTAGGTGATTAAATGACATACACGCTAATAAATATGTTTAGCCTCTAGAGTTTTGATTTTTAAAATAGATTCTCAGTCTATAGTGAGTGCCTTTGGAGAGATGATAAATTCAAAAGCAAAAGATTGTGGAATAAGTACTCACATAATAGTCGATATTTTCAGTATTTGTTTTTCTTATCATAAAACTAATACACAAGAGAGTGGATAAGATAAATTAAAACCCACACCACCAGATCTTTAGCTTTCTCATCACCACCTCCTCCCTGGCCAACCTGGCTACGCCCTGCAGAATTGTGCCAGCATCCCCACCTCTGTCGAGTGGGCTGTGCAGATCCTAAAGCCCCAAACTGAAGGGTCTGGTGGACGGTGTGGGCACAGCTTGAGAGCTTCTCATCTCCAACATCAAGGCTGAGTCAGAGTCCTGCATGGGCCTGCCTCTCACCACAGCAAGATGGGCCCCAGATTGTGCAGATGACTGTGGCTTCTCTGAACTCCATAAAGAAAGACCTCATTGTAGAAGGGATTTTGATCCTCAATTCAAATTGGCCGACTCCCTCCTCTTTCCTCACTCCCTTGCATTCCTCTGTCTCTCTCTCATTCATGTTTTAAATCATGCTAACCCGCTACATTGCATGAAAGGACTCTCTCATTCTCCAAACCCTTCTTGATATTCCTCCAAACAGGAGGTTACCTTGGACAGCATGG
Organism: Lepilemur ruficaudatus; assembly: GCA_963574885.1. NCBI lineage: Eukaryota > Metazoa > Chordata > Mammalia > Primates > Lepilemuridae > Lepilemur > Lepilemur ruficaudatus. The sequence continues at coordinate 20,464 of CAUYRT010039839.1, forward strand.
TGAGATGGTTAGAACACAGGGGAGTCAGAAATATCAGAATTTAAATGCGAACTTTGCTATGGAAAGTGAGTCCCTTCACCTCTCTGAGCCTTTGTTTCCTTACTGTTAACCCAGGGCTAATCACTGTGAACTAATGTGTTCAGAGCTTAGCACTTTGCTGGCACATGCTTCCATGAATGATAGTGATTAAAGCAAAATAGAAAACAATGAAAGGTCCCTTAGATCCCTGCACCGTTCAGCTTCCAGCTTAGGCAATGTTTCTGGGCACATTAGAATCAATCACCTGGACAGATCACCAGGACAGCTGATCCTGATGCCAGGCCTCCCCCTGACACATTACCTTCCAATCTGTGGGATGGGACTCAGGCATCCGTCTGTTCCAAAGCTCCCAAGGTGATGCCAGCGTGTGGGCAAAGGAAAGCAGCTAAAGGATAAGCCCACCCAGAGCACCTTTTCTGTTTGCTGCAGGACAGATGCTCAGTGCAAAGTCCCCCTCCCCACTCGACCTCCAGAAATCCCCGGGAGGCCAATTACAGAGGCCACATACAGCCCAGCGTCAAGATGAGGGAACACCTAGCAGCTGGGAGTGGAGCATTTCCAGCGGTGCAGTTCTGCGCTCTCTCTGGACGAGTGAAGCGCTCAGTGTCCCCCTGCCCCGGCTCTGTCTGCGCTTTCTGTTAAGGCCACAGCTGTTTGTTTCTATCAATGAGCAGGCTCTGCTCCCTGTGGCCTTGGGACACCTCCCTGTGCCGATGTTTCTATTTTCAGACCATCGTGCTGCATTCATAAATAACCTCTGGGAAATACTGAGAGGTCCCAGCACTATTTACCTCTCCTCTCAGGAAACAGGCAAGGAGTTCAACATACTCAATATCCGTTGGTCCCCAAAGGCTGATTATACAGATGACACATATTAAAAAGAAAAAAAGAAAAACAAAACAGACTACGGTCAGTTCAACAGGGAGCCCAGGGGTGGGATTTTCCGGAGGCCACCAGCATCCTGCCCTCTCCTGCATTCCTAATGCTGGGGATTTTCCTCCAGCCCATGAATCCACAGGGAGTTTCTGGATATGGAATTTGAGTGACATTTTCTCAAGTGCCTGTGGCAGAGAATAGGGTGGGAGAAAAAGTGAGTAAGAAGAGTAGAAAAAGAGAACAGAGCCTAAAAGGTATGAAGAGAGCACTTTGGCTTTTAGAATGAATCTTCGAGGGGAAAAACAGAAAAAAAAAATAGTTAAAAGGGAGAAATAAAGTGCAGTGGAAAAGTTAAAATATAAATGAAGAAAGGATGCTGAAAATGATCATTTTTTTGGTAATTGAGTAATAGAACAATGAGTAATTTTTTTCTACTTAAACATTTTTTAATGAATATAGATTTCTTTAAAACAAAAACATTTTTAATTTATAAAAGATGACTCCAGGTGAGATTATAAATTGGTTTGACCACTTTGGAAAACAGTATGACAGCCATTCAGCAATTCCAATTTTACATATATCCCTAGGCATAGATATGCCCCAAACACATGGACAAGAATGTTCATGAAGATACTGTTCATTATAGCCCAAACCCAGAAACACACCAATGTCCATTGACAGGGGAGTTGACGTATTGTGGTACACAAAGGACCAAACAACAGCAAAAGAATGAACTATAGTTGCAAGTATCAGCCAAAATAAATCTCATGAGCACAATATTGAAAAACAACATCTACAACAAAAGGCTGTCACAAAAGAATGCATACAGTTTTATACGATTTATACAAAGACCTCCAAGAAGGCAAAATAGTGTTTAGTGATATCATATGTGATTTTAAAAAGCTATTTTAAAAACCCCCCAAGATTAAAAATAGTGGTTATTAGCTCTAGGAGGAGAAACAAAGAGAGAATTGGGATGGGGGAGACTACAATCTGGATGTTGTATTTTTTTTTTTAAATAACCTTTATTTTTTTTTAAAGTTAGTATATGCAATATGGGAAACTGAAAAACACAAGCAAAGAACGAAGTCATCCACAATCACAAGCAGTCTACAGTTGGCCGTGTCCTTCTAGATCCTGACACATACACAACACCCAGTTTTATGGGATTCAGATCGTACAGTATGCATCATGCTTTTTCACACATCTTGAATATTTACCAGTCGAAAATCCCAAAGCTATGTGAGTATTTTGATAATCAAGAACACACTACACCAACTCAATCTGCTAGGAAAAAATGTAATCCTGCCTTTCTTGGGACAAAAATTTCATAGAAGACAAAAATGGCAATAGGCCTCTAGATAAAAGTACTGGCAGAGTTCTGATTAAAATACTGCATTCCCTTAATGCTCAATTTAAAATCAAAAACATAAAGCAACAGAGTACACTAAGTGTAGTGTTTCTAAGAGAAGTCATTATCAGATCTATACCATTAAAGTATTAGCAAGAAGTTATGTTTCTATTGAATTACTTAATATACTCTTATAGTATAGCCAAAAGGGATTCACACACATCAATGGCTATCATCAAAATGTAAATATGAACATATCTGCATACTTCTCTCCTTTCATACTTCCTTCTGCCCCTCT
>CAUYRT010039842.1:0-49806 GCA_963574885.1 Lepilemur ruficaudatus
TGATTGACGACTACTGCCCACTCTTTCCCTGGCAGTTCAAGGATGGGGAACCCGATGCCCTAAGGCAACATGTGGCCTTCTAGGTCCTTAAGTGCAGCCTTTCAACTGAATCTAATGCTGCTTCTGATATGACGGAAGGCAGAGCTCAGATGGTGATGCAAGCGATGGGCAGCGGCTGTAAATACAGATGAAGCTTCCCACGCTTGCTCTCCACTCACTTCCTGCTCTCTTGCTGTGAGGCCCAGTTCCTAACAGACCACAGAGCGGTACTGGTCTGTGGCCTGGGGGTTGGGGACCACAGATCTGCGGACCTCCATGCTGCAACCACATATCCAAATGCTTTCCAACAAAAGGCAGACGTAACAAAGTCATTAAAAGGTTAACTTTAAAATTAACAGTTTTTATTTTTTGAAATTATTAAGTTTGTAGTAGTTAGACTTTTACAAAATAATGTATATTTTTAAGTATATCTAATTGAAGTTTCTTGAATGTGGCCTTATTTGATTATAGCTAAATTAATGTGGTTTCCAACAGGAAAAGGTTCCCCACCCCTGATCTACCTCCTGAAGCTCTCACACTCTCCCTGCCACTCCTAGGCTCGGAGTTCATCCTCTAGTCCCTCTCACCCTTAGAACAAGGTGGACGGTTTCACCGTGTGCTTCTCCCCACAATGCTCCCTGTGCTCCGCACAATAAGCCGCCACGCCTCGTCCCTAAGCAGCAACCTGTGTGTATTTCCACCACAATCCTTACCACATTAGACCAAAATTTCTGCTTCTTATGTGTCATGTCCCCCAAATTAGGAAGTCTCTAAAGGCGGAGACCTTGTCTCAATGATGGTTTAAGCCCGAGTTCCTAACACAGTCCCTGGCACATGCCAAATTCTTAATCAATAGCATCTAATTGAGTCTGATCCTCCTTACCAAAAACTTTCCATGGAAACCTTTAGCCTGACTTCCAGGAATATCTAAAGATAGTTTAAACCTGCTTTCATCACCTCATTCCCTACCACCCCCCAAAACAGCCCCCAGCCCCGCCATGCTGGGTGCTCACTTCTCCCCAGCATGCCTTGCAGGTGTTCTCTTCACTCCCTTTTTCTCCCCATGCCCAGAGCACCCTCCCATCTTCTGGTTTCCTCATTTCGTTCCTGTTCTCCCACAAGTCCCAGCTCCAGCCCCGCCTCCTCCCAAAGTCCCTCCTTCCACCCCACTCAGCAGCCACAGCAATCCTTCACTGCTCCCGGGACTTCTCACGTGCCCCCGTGTCACTTTGCAATTCAACTTAGGTAAGCTCCTCCACAGCGCATGTCACGCACATTTGGACATACGGGGCTTCCAGGAAGAGCTGTTGACTTGTTGGTGTAGGTCATCCGCCGCTGCGGAGGTGATCGGGTTGGGTGTGCTGGTTTTGGTTACTGAGCTGTGGATCCATTTCTCACACAGGTGGCTCCTGGAAGGAGGGCCCCTGACCCTATGTGGCAGAGGTTCGGTCATCCCAGCCCTCCCCTGGCTGCTCTGCCCCTGCTTCTGGGTCTGCTACCTTGGGACACTGGGCAGACAGCCAGAGAGGCCCTGCCACAGCTGGCTGAAGGACCAGGAAGACAGGTCCCAGTGGATAGAGGGCCCTGACCTTGTGGCCAGCACCCCGGTTTTCAGAACCCCCATGGATCATGCAGAAGAAGGCAGGCTTTGCTGCATCCAGTCAATCTGTTCTTGCCCATGGGAAAGCATTAGGAACGAGAAAATCGTGTTTGTTTTCCTTCTCATTATAAACTTTCAGTGGCTACCCTCTGAATACCGTCCAAAGCAGTAAATAGCCTGGTATTTGAGAACTTACACATTTTTATTCAAATCTGTCTTTCATTAACCAGATACCATCCAGGGCCACCCAGCCTGTACCTTTTACACATTTATAAATAAATGGAAAATTCCTCTCTAAATGGGTGAATGAGTGAATGAATCCAGTGGTGACTGTCTTACATTTTACCGTATGCATTGCATTCTCTGGATTTGCGAATAAAAGATGCTGTGGGCATCTCCAGCCACCTTGCCTCATCCTGGCTTGCATTGCAGGGGCTCTGGCTCCAGCCAACGCTGAAGAATGCAGAGGACCTGATGGGAGACCAAACATCTCCTGCCGTTGAGTCACCTATTCTTGGTATTCCCCCTTCCTCGTGGATGTGGTATCAGCCGTGGTGCTTGCTGGCCTGAAGACGGGGCTTGCTGCCTGGAGGGGGTGGCTGAGGACTTTGGAGTGGGTTGAGGGAAGCAGGCCTTGCACAGCTCAGAAGACCACGTGGGGATGAGACTTGTGGGTCTCTGGGCCTGAACTTGGGCCCACTGCGTGCAGATCAGGGCGAGGGCTCCTCACACTCCAGCTACTACAAAACGGGGCCATTCCCTCTGCCTAACTAGAAAGAGGCCTGGAGCAGTGACTCACTCTCACTCATCGGAGAATCTGCAGCCCTTCAGCCCTGGCCCGAACCTCTGGCCTTCCACTTGCTAAGTAAGCCCTCCCTGTGTCTTTCTGGACAGCCTCAAAACCAAGAGAAGGAGCTAAGAGAGAAAACTTGAGTTTTAAAAACTGGACGGTAGTGAGGAGGAGCGATTCCTCCTTTCTCCTCTGGTCTCTCTCATCTCCCATCCACAGACTTTTACCTTCTAGAAATGTCCAAGCTGTTTGTCACCCCTTGGGAGCAGCTTGTCCACTGAGCTTCTGCATTCGGGGCAGAGTGACAAGAAATCAAAGTGATCTCAATGCTCCAAGTACCAAAAGTGCATACTCAAGTTATCTACCATGACAGTTGACAACAGCAGAATCACTCCGGGGCGGGGGTGGGGGGGAACGCACTCTGGGGGATTTCATTCATCAGAGACACCTAATCTGGGGACAGCCCAGCTCTGTCCTCTCTCACCCCCACCTTGGACTCTCTGCTCACTCTCTCATCTCTGTAATGCCTCCAGATGTGGGGTGCTGTACATGGGTTGCTGGAGAAAGAAGAAATGTTTTCTGCTTAGTGTTAATCCTTCCAAATGGCTGCAGCTCGTGCATTTTTCATGAGAAGGAAGCCCTGATGAATGTCACCAAGCCTGTAAAGGCTGCCCCGTTGCGGTGGAGATGTTGTTACAGGATCCAAAGCTCCACCGGTGTGCAGGGCAGAGCAGAAGTCCGATGTGTTGCCCACCCAATGGGCTGATGATCAAAATGCCCGTGTGTTCCTGCGGGCATTTCCGATTCAGTCTATATTTTAGAAGAAAATAAATGCGCTCAGAGAATGCTCTCTTATTCTTCTCTTCCCACCCTCTTCTCCCTCTCTGATAATGGAGCAAACCTTCCTCCCCTTCCCTCTCCTTTCCATGATGGAGCAAACCTTCGAGGTGTCAGTGGGGCTGCCTGGGAGGCCACAGATGCCAAATCCACACCTAGGGGCCTGTGGTTCCGCTGGTCCTCGTGACCTTGAATCCCCTGGGGATCCAGGTGTGGCCAAACCTCTTTTCACTTCCCAGCAAGGCCTGCAACTGCCCAGCATCATCTTGGATCCACAGTTGTCCCTGTTAGATTAGACCCATGCCGAAGACAGTTTGGGTCTTTTGATCAATGGCCTTTGGAAAATCTGCACTTTTCCCACATAGGATATAGAGATCCAAGGGAGTTGCAGAAACCTGGCTACCCCTGGGGTTGTGCCCAGTGCTGGCATCCTGAAGGTCTGCCTGGGCTCCTCCCAGCCCCGGGCTCACCCTGAGTGAGCTGGCATTGGCTGGCCAGCCTGGCCTCACCGGGATCCCTGTGTGGCTTGGCCTTTGTCGAGGAGGCAGGCAGCCTGAGGAACTGGAGTTAAGCAACAGCTTCCCAAGGGCGAATTCCTACCCCGCACCTGGTATCTGGTTTCCTGATTGTGGCTGCATGCTGCGTGCTGGCTCTCTGTTAGAGAGCCCGGATAGTCCTCCCCAGGAGAAGGAGCTCAGTTGGGGGCCTGGATGCAGCTCTTAGATGCAAACACTCACACCGACTGAATTCTCAGGAGATACTAAGACCCCTTACCAGCCACGCTGGGGTCCTGTTAGCCCCTCCTCTGAATTCAGCCAAATCCACCTGGCCAGCTGTTATTTTAGACACCTGAAATAGCCAAGGCTTGATATCGGGGTGATTTAAATTGCAGAGGGGCAGGGCATGACACAATGTTTGAGTCTGGGACTTACCATGGGCAGAGCCGTCTTGGTCAGTGTGACGGCTTTGCCCAGCTTCACCCACCATTTCTCAGATCGCCCTGTGAGCATTGGAGGGTTGTGTCTGACGATTTTTGCACGCAGGTTAGAAATGTATGAAAGATGGTCTGAATTTCTCATCCCTTCTCTAGAGAAAACCTAATGGCCCAGATGTCAGCAAGCTGCTGTTATTCTGTCTCCATGAGTTGGGAGGTATTAAGCAGAAGGATTTCTGTCCCCATCCTAATTTTACCTGAGATCCCAGAACCTGGCATGGACCATACACCCCGGAATGTGCCAGGGACAAACCTGTTTAAGCCCGTCCTGGCATCATTATGAAAACACCCCCTGTTGCTTTCGAAAGTGAAAGTTGGACAATGGATTATGGAGTCACCCTCTGTATAGAGGACATCCCGTTCATTCCAGCTGTGTTCTCTCCAGATGCACGGAAAGTGTGTTAGGGCTGGAGAAGTCAGGGCTGAGAAAGGGAAGTGACTTGTCCACACTCACACGGTGAGTCAGTAGCAGAAGCATTGAAGAGAATCCAGGAGTTTGACTAATGTACTACTCACTCCTGCCACCGCCCTGGTAAAGGGAGGAGAAAGGACAGGATTCGTCGACAACACACCTTGGAGGAGAGAAGTCCACGTGCCTACACATGTGAAATTACGTCAGGAGACTTACAAAGGGGCAGGTGCAAAATAATATTGCACAACGCAATTGATCCTTCCTGGGAACCCAGGAACTGTTGGTTGGTAGATGAATTGAGGAGTTACAAAGTGGCCACGGCAGGAAGGAAGCAGAAGGCAGGACAATCACGGGTGGCTGCAGGGAGGAAGCAGTGAACTCCTCGCTGCTGGTCAAGTAGAGCCTGGGATGTGGTAAAGCAGTGGTCCCCAACCTTTGTGGTACCAGGGACTGGTTCCCTGGAAGACAGTTTTTCCATGGATGGTTGGTGGGGGATGGTTTGGGGATGATTAAAGTGCATTATGTTTATTGTGCAGTCAAACCTCTCTGCTCATGATAATCAGTATTGGCAGCCACTCCCCAGTGCTAGCATCACTGCCTCAGTTCCACCTCAGATCATCAGGCGTTAGATTCTCATAAGGAGCACAATCTAGATCCCTGGCATGCGCAGTTTACAGTAGTGTTCGTGCTCTATGAGAATCTAATGCCGTGGCTGATCTGACAAGCAGGGGAGCTCAGGCGGTGATGCCAGCGATGGGGAGCGGCTGTAAATACAGATGAAGCTTCCCTCACTTGCCCACCGCTCACCTCCTGCTGTGCGGTCTGGTTTCTAACAGGCCACAGACTGGTACTAGTCCTTGGCCTAGGGCTTGGGGACTGCAATGGTAGAGGGTGTCCCGGCACTGTACAGGCAGAAGGACCTGGGCTACCTCCAATCTGCTGTGGCGTTATTTATGGGGATTGAGCTGGCTTCTGAAAAAGAAGTCTGCCAAGGAGAAAGGGGCAAGCCCAGCGTGAAGGGAGGAGGCGCAGGGACAGCGGGCAGACAGCACTGCCTGGAGCAGAGGGAGATGGAAGCAAAGAAACAAAGAATGTCTGCCCAGCATCCTCATTTTTTTGGTTTTATGGGAAAATGGTGAAACTCTTTCTTGTAAGCGGCGATTACAGAGGGTGGGAGTAGGAGAGAAACCACAGTGATTTTTTTTTTTCAGGACCAAAAAAATGTTTTCCCCAAACTAAACAAAGTTAGATTGAGAAATTCAACATGGTACCTTAGGGACCTGGTGGCTCATTGCGACGTGGAGGGCCGCCTTCCCACAGGCGCCGGCCTCAGACTCTCATGGCTGCCTGGGGAGGAGAAAGGGACACTTACTTAAATTTTTCAAGATCCAAACAGTCATGGTTCTCTTTTTGCAAAATAGTTTTGGTCAGCCTCTGGTAATGACAGTGGAGTCCCCTGTGGTAGCCCTTTTTGTGAGCCACCGAGGAACACGTGCTGGGTGCCCTCTGCCCCACCTGTTACCTGCCCAGGGCACCTCACCTGTTACCTGCTTCCAATAGGACAGCTTTATGGCCTGTGACTACAGTGTGTGCCTCTTGCATGGAAAGCCCTCAGGGGCGGCGGCTACTTTCTCTACCTAAAGGTGATTTCCCTCCGATGAGGCCTTGGGCCCGGTGCTTTAGTAGCATTAAAGAAACAAAGGAATCCCATAATTGCAAGACGAAACTTTGCCTTCAGAAAGGGACAGGAGGCCAAGTTCTTTAGGAAACACTGGTGCTAGGATCTGGGTGGTCTGGGTGGTATTATTAGTTCTTTAGTGCCTTCATTAAATGAAGCCGTTCATTACAGATCTGCCTTTTTTTTTTCTTTTTTAACAAAAACTGTAGGAGTCATTCAACCTTCTTTAGCAAGTTACAGTGATTTTAAGTGAATAAAAAAAGTCAGTAGTCCTACCCACATTGTTCCTTGTCAGAAACAATATCTGATGAAGGGAAATATCCACAGCCTGGAGGGGAAAAAAAAAAAATCCCAGCAACTGCTCAATTGGATATCATGGGCTTGTATTTTTATTTACATGGGGTTGTATTTTTATTTATGTGCAATCCCTATTTTCAACCACCTGATTTGTGTTAACCCACTGGATCTAAATCTAGTCAGGTCTTGTGCCTGCAGACCCCTCTAATTAGTGTGATATATCTTAAATTGTTTTCAAATTGAGGTGGCTGTGCCTCTGGTTCTTATCTCAGGAGCCAGAGGCCTCAGGGCTACCTGCACAGCCCCACTCGGCTGAGATGTTTATCTTCCAACTCTGCTCTCTCTCCAGAGCTCTGCTAGGCAGGGGCTGAGCTCTGAAGCTTCTCTGGCTTCAGGTGAAAATCTAGGTCTCTGGACAGTCCATAGTGCTGGCAGGGGAGGTGCGGGTCTCAGCAGTGGGTCTTAGTGCAGGGGATGAGCAGGTACTGACTTTCTGGACAGCCAGGTGTGAGGACTCCCGTGCCCACCCTGGGACTTCTGAGCTGCCGTAGGGTGTGGGAGAGCCCAGCTCCCCTGGCTGGCCATGCATGATGCCAAGGACCGAGAGAGGGACCTTACTGTCTCAGACAGGAACCAGGGGCCGGCTGGCCCACAGTCCTTGCACCCCTCCCACTCCAGGCCGCTGGCTGTGATTCTAGGACGTGTGTAGTCACTGGTGCCAATGTCCACGCTAATGACGCCAATGGCCATCTTTGTCCAGGCGAGGGCTGAATCCCAGCACCAACATAACTTTCCCCAAGCAACCTAGATTAGGCAATTGGAAAAAAAGGAAAAAGAAAGACAGAAAACAGTTAGGTAAAGAGACCTTCAGTGTAATCTTAGCTTTTCTTATGTAAATACAGGGTGGGAGTGCTGGCCCCACCAAACCAAAAGGATTAGTAAAACAGTGCAAAGTGCCTGGCGCCTTCTCAGAGGCATGTCAATATAAACTCCTACAGTGGTTCAACTCTACAAAGACAAATGATTTTCTTTAATTCCATTTTATTCATCGGTAGTTTTCCTCTCTTTTTTTAAAAAAAAAATTACATATATCAAAGGTGTACAACATGATTTTTTTTTTGTTTTTTGTGGGTTTTTTTGAGACAGAGTCTCACTCTGTTGCTCGGGCTAGAGTGCCGTGGCATCAGCCTACTCACAGCAACCTCAAACTCCTGGGCTCAAGCGATCCTCCTGCCTCAGCCTCCCGAGTAGCTGGGACTACAGGCATGCGAAACCATGCCTGGCTAATTTTTTCTATATATATTTTTAGTTGGCCAATTAATTTTTTTCTGTTTATAGTAAAGACAGGGTCTCGCTCTTGCTCAGGCTGATTTCGAACTCCTGACCTTGAGCGATCCGCCCGCCTCGGCCTCCAAGAGTGCTAGGATTACAGGCGTGAGCCACCACGCCTGGCCCTCATGTTACTTTTTTGTCATGAGGTTTCAAATACTTAAGTTAAGGTTTTGAGTTTTTTCAAGTATAGAAATTCTAAGACTTATTTTATATAGTAAAAATCTCAATACAATAAGAAATATGATCTAGCTGAAATCGACTATTTTGTCTCTCTCCACACACACATTCACTGTACACCTATAGCTGCATAGAAAAAATAATACAGAGTGTTTATAGATATGTAATATTTCAAGGTAAAACATCCAACTATTTGAAGATAATTGTTGCCACAAAAGCATAAAAATTCATTTTAAGATAAATAATATTCACTGATAAAATAGTTGCAGTTCTGTTTAAGGAAACATGTAAAAGTAAGAATTTCATATATTTAGAATCCATCTTTAGCAGAAAGAGCAGAAGTAATCTGAAAAGACAGATTGCTAACATTTCTGGTAGTTCATCTAGCTAAAATTAAGCCTGCAGGGTAACTATGTATACACAGACACAGTTCAAAGGCACTAGTCTGGGACACACAGCCACCACCCTCCCACACTTAACTGGGGTGGACTCAATTTTGCCCAACATTTACATAAATGTGCTTATTGGATTCAAGCTTGCCTATTTATAAATATGTAAAGGTAAATGAGATTGATCGATGCAACCTATTTTGGTTTGAATAAAGCATGGCATTTAAATCTTATCAATTCAAAATTATAACAAATTTTTTAAAGGGTCAAGCAAATAGGATTAGGCCTCAGGGTCAGGGATGGGCCCTAGTATAGTCACAGGATGTCTAATGCGAGAGCCATGGTTCCAAGTTCATGCCAAACTTACCAGCATGGAGTTAGAAGCAAAAGCCTTTGGCTCTCTGCTCCCCAGTAAGTGTTACCAGCAAAGCAAAAGGAGTAACTAACTGCCTGGGACTCTTTCCTCCATATTAGAAACCACTTGAAGATGAATCCTTAATCAGGACAAAGGGGTACACCTTGGAGACTGTACAAAGTGGAAAATTGGGCACCCTTATCCCCTTCGTACAAAAGAGCCAACAGAAGCAGTATTCCTGTGGGTCACCTTCTAAATAGGATAATGGGAATATTCACCAGAGCCAGTCTGTCACCTCAAGATACATGTGGATCCGTTGATTTTAGCTGCTCCACACTCATGGTAGAGGACTGGACCTGCAGTGACAGCTGGGACTGGAGGTCTAGCAAGGGGAAACTATCCAAGACCATCACTGATGATGTCACAATGTCCTACTGTCCCTGTGTGTCCATCCTGGACCTCCCTGACCAGTCCAGCCTGGTCACTCCTAGATGAGACCACAGCTCAGCCAGGGCTTTTTGTCCTGGACTGTTCTGGTCAGTTGCAAAGAATGAATTCACTGAGACCATAATGGCTGAAACAGTTCCACAGGTCACAGAGTAGGTGATCCTCTAGAATGCTGGGTGTTTGCCCCCGGATACTTTTGGTAATTCTCCCCAAGGCGTTTCTACTGATTATGACAGAGGGATGCTAGTATTTAATCACCCCCTGATTCCTGTCTTTTTTTTTTTTTTTTTTGAGACAGAGTCTCACTCTGTTGCCCGGGGCTAGAGTGCCTTGGCATGAGCCTAGCTCACAGCAACCTCAAACTCCTGGGCTCAAGCAATCCTTCTGCCTCAGCCTCCCAAGTAGCTGGGACTACAGGCATGCGCCACCATGCCCGGCTAATTTTTTCTATATATTTTTAGTTGGCCAATTAAGTTCTTTCTATTTATAGTAGAGACAGGGTCTCGCTCTTGCTCAGGCTGGTCTCGAACTCCTGACCTTCAGCTATCCACCCGCCTCGGCCTCCCAGAGCCTGGTACATTTCTTATTGTGCTCTTGATGTAAGAGGTGTTGATGGACAGTCTGGCAAAGAAGCGAGGCATCTATCTCTCTTGCTTCCCCTTGTCTTTCACGTTCTTTGTTGGCTAGTTTCAGCCAAGTGTACTGTTCCCCACTGCCTGGCCCTCACAACCTCCTTCTTTTTTGAGAAGCATTCCTTGTGGGGCTACGGGGCTATAATCAGCCCCTGGGGCCCACTCCTCCCCTTCCCTCCCTTGATTTGACCTTTCTGAAAGAACTCCCCAGGCAGCCTCAGTCACTTTTGAAAAATCTCAGAGATAATCCAGTCCACGGGCCTGCCCTGACAGCTGGGAAAACAAAGGCCCAGGGAAGCCAAGTGACATGCCCAGGGTCACAGAGCTAATCAGAGGTGGCACTGTCAGAACACCTGCTTGCCAGCGGGGACGACTCCTGTCACTGAGGCCTCACAGAAGAGCCCTTTTCCCTTATTTTGAACACCTGGTGACTTTGCTGTACAAGGGGTCACCGAATATCATGGAAGGCGAGGCGTGTCAGCTGATTATAGGATCTGACACGACTAAACTTGTCATTCTTCATCAGAAAGAGAAGTATTCACAAAATACTGCCACAGGAACCCCACTTGGACTGCCCTAGCTGCTCTCGACACGGTGTCCTCAGAGGTGAATTAGTGTGGTTTTAATTTAATGAGATTTTCTAAGAAACTCCAGGGCAGATGTCATGAGGCTCTAAAGATCAGATTTTTAGTATCACCACTCTCCTTTCGTTTGTTCTTTCTTTTTCTTAAATAGTCGAAAGCCTGCTTTTGAAGCCATCTTAAAATCTATTATGGATAAGGTAGGTATGAATAAATAAATGAAGTCTGCTTCCGAGCAGGAGCTGATTTCCCTGGTGCTTCTAAGCTGTAACGAGACCAGATTGTCCTGAGTGTTTTCAGGGTCTCCTGCCCTGATATCGCACACATGCCCCATCTCCCCTCAACCCTGGCAGTTCACAACACGCCATGCACCCTTCTTCTCAGGACTCCCACACACCCAGAACTGTTTGGGAAGAAGCAGGAACTCTACCAGGGTTTCTCTGCATGTTGCTGAGAAAGGCAGGTTCCAAGATAGTGAGTGGGGGACAGGGAAAGGGCACCCCCGACAGCAAGGCAGGAGGTTGCGTACGAGGCACACACCTGGCTGGGGGTAGGGGCAGGGGCGGGTGACAGCCTCGGCCCGGAGGTCTGATTTGAGCGACAGAGGCCTCCCTTTCACTCACCCCCGACAACGTGCAATTGAGGAGCAGTTCAGCTCCTACACGTTATCTCAAAAGTCTCCATACAAAGGAAAAGTTCTGTAAAATTTTGTAATGACTATTTTGTAAATAAAGGTATGTTTAGCTACAATTTCCCATTTTCCCTATGTGTGGTGACTTTTGGGGACACCCTGCAGATTTGGATTTTCTTTGTAAGATTGTAGGAATTGACCTTCTGGTAAAGGCCAAAGGGGAACTATTTAATTGAAACCAGCATTTTCAAACATAGACTGAGACCTATTGTAGTGGTCCCCAAACTTTTTGGCACCAGGGACCGTTTTCATGGGAGACAATTTTTCCATGGACCAGGGGGTGGCAGGGAGGATGGTTTTGGGATGATTCAAATGTATTACATTTATTGTGCACTTTATATCTATTATTATTACATTGTAATATATAATGAAATAATTACACAACTCACCACAGGTTAGGGACCCCTGTATGAGAGGGTCACAAAATCAACTTGGTGGGTGTGACTAGCATTTCTTTTAAGAAACTGAATAGATTAGAAAAGAATGGAACACACCAGCACTGCACGTAATAAAGGTGCATATTATCCGTGAAACTTCTGTGTGATACACACACATCTGCAGCACTGAGTAGTGGTTAGAAGCACCGACCCTGGGGTGAGGCTGCCTGGGCTCAAATCACCGGTTTGCTACTTCCTAGCTGAGCAACTTGCACTTCAGCTAGCTCATCTGTAAAATGGGGATAATAATTTTAGTTATGTCATCGAGTTGTTGTAGGAATTGACTATGACAAAATACATGAAGCGCTTGGAAAAGTGTGCGGGTGGAGTGAGGCATAAATGTGTCACCTGTGAATTTTGTCCTGCTGTGTTTACTGGCCTCACACAGAAAAGTTTGAAAGTCACTGCTAGAAAATTCCAGCGCTGACAGTGCCACCCTTGCTCAGGGGCCTAGCCCTGGCTGCTGTCCAGCTCAGCCTCCTGGTTCTCTGATGTGGTCCGTGCTGGGAATAGGCTAAATGCAGCTGCCCCGCCCATCTTGTCCCAACTCTCCTAAGAGCAGTGTCCTGCCGCTCCATGCTGGGCCCTAAAGGGTGGTGCTTGGCAGAGAAACACAGCAGAGAGGGAGCAGTGCCCTAAGGTTCTGGGGACAGGCCCCAGAAGAAAGTGGTTGGGCCCAATTGGAAGCTAAGGCCTCCAGAGAAGAGCAGGCCCTTTACCCCAGGGAGACCTACTTGAGTTCAAGTGGCCGATGGCATTCACGCCACGATCTTGAAAACAAAATTCAACTCCAGGATCTCCTGCCACAGCTGTGTCCTCTCTCTCTCCTTTCCCCCTTCCTTCTCACTCCTCCACCTCCCCTCCCCTCCTCCCACTTAACAAACTTCAGGCCCCCAAAAGGCTTAATGAACTACAGCTTTCGACTGTTTCAAGTATTTAGTCATGACAGAAAGAATTACCCTTTTTGCCAGGAGAGGAAGAAACGCTTTAGTTATCAGCAGAGCTGGCCAGGGCCCAAGCAGCCTCTGGAGCAGTCTGTGGGGGATTAGAACAGTCTGGAAGAGAGGTAGACATTCACCCGGCTGGACACGTCCACACCCCAGGAGCACAGCGCTGCCAGCTGAGACCCGGGGCCAGCCTCCCTCAGCTCTGACACAGCGATCAGCAAGCGGGACCCCCTGCCTCCTGCCCTCCTTTCTGGCCACGGTGAACAGGGCGAGGTGGCCCAGTCCCACTCTCGGGAGCTCGGTGACATGGAGGCCGGGACTCGAGGGCTGCCTGATGGGCTTGTGGAGAACTGTGATAAAATAATTATTCAAAGAGTTATTTACCTTCACAGCAGCCCTGTGAAGAAGATCCTGACGGTGTCCCCATTTTACAGATGGGGAAGCTGCGGTGCTTAGCCACTGGGTAACCTGCCCGGCTGTGGGCGGGACAGTGAGAGAGTCAGGGTGTGAGAGGGCCTCGCCTGAACCCCACGCGTGTGCCCGGGGCCCGCCGCGCCACCCGCCCCTCATTGAGGGTCTTCTTCTCCCCGCCCCACCTGCAGATAAGATCCTGGTTCACTGCGCCATGGGCCGCAGCCGGTCGGCGACCCTGGTCCTGGCCTACCTGATGATCCACAGGAACATGACTCTGGTGGACGCCATCCAACAAGTGGCCAAGAACCGCTGCGTCCTACCCAACCGGGGCTTTCTGAAGCAGCTCCGAGAACTGGACAAACAGCTGGTGCAGCAGAGGCGACAGGCCGGGCGCCAGGGCGGTGAGGAGGACCCTGAGAAGGCCCTGTAGGGCCCTGCTCACCGGGCGAGCAGAGACACTTGGGAACGGAGAGGGACAGGCTGACAATAGCTCTGGCCTGTGACTTCGCTTGTCACGGAGGAGGGACAGTGAATCCAAAGCTTGACTCCTTCCAAACAATCTTCCTAAACTCCCGCGGGAGTGTGCTGGGAACAGGGAGAACCCAGAGCCGCCTCGGGGCAGAGCCGCGTCCTCGGCCTCACAGCGAAATGCGGGAGGCGGCTCCGCGGCGGGCCCCGCTGCAGAGGAGCGCACAGCTTTGCACAAAGTCTCGGATTTTTTGTCTGTTTGTTTTTTGGTATAAGATGAAAGCAGAAAAGGATTTAAAAATGTGTAGGCATTGTGCTGTGATTAAACGTTTGGCTTTGTCTGAAAGTCATATTCTTATACAAAATAATTTAAAAATATAAGTTGATTTTCTAACCGCGGAGAACCGGCGAGCTGTGTTGCAGGCGCGTGCGCAGTATGCTCCCCGGGCGGAGGTGCCTGGGCCATCTCCTGCTTCCGGTTTTGTCTTTACAGTGCAATGTCCTGGCTTGCACCACCGTCTACACGTGCTGCTCAGCTGGCAGGGGTGGGGACTGGGGTCCCAAGCCCTTGCATGACACCCCCGCTTTAGGCGTCCCCCTGCCTTCCTCGGGGAGCCAGGGCTCCTCATAATCTTAGCCAGAGCTGCCACTCCTCAGAACAATTCGGCGAATTGCGGTAAATTTGGACAAGTAAGAGTTCGACTGTATGATTTTGGGAAAAAAAGAGCAAGGAGACACTCTGTAGGGAACCAGAACTCAGGGAAGCTCCTTTCATTCTGATTCTAGTCAAAGCAACACGGGCTGGCTTTCGGTGACACCAGAGAGCCTGCCAGGTGTGGTTTGCCGTGGAATGGGAGGACGGGTCACCTGGTGCGCTCAGAGATGGCTTGTCTCCCTGTAGAGCTAGGCCGGTCGCTGTGACTGTGTGATTTTCATTCTTGAGGAGAAAACAGCGGCGGGCATGAAGCAGGCAGTGATAGCTTCTGGAACCAGGAACCCTAAACCAGACAGAGCCCAAGAGAGCTGCTGCGGATGGAGATGCCAGCCGTCAAGGCTCGAGAGGGAAAATGCCTGGAGAAAGCAGAGTGTGATCAGGGCCTGCTGGGAAATACGGACAGGGGCCCAGGCCTCCAGTTTGGTTGTGATTTTCAGCAGAATGCGAGGAAGTGCTTGATGGAGAAGAGTCCAGGGGGCTTGGCAGGTGTGGAAAGCCAACTGAGAGTCACCCTGTGACTTTTGGGGAGCTGCCCTTTTGTGTCACAAGGGAGGACTTGTGCTCAGCCTGGCTCCTTGTGGCCGGGCCTGGCTCCCTGGGACTGCCCAGAACCTGCTCCGAGAGTCACCTTGGCCCGAGCGGAATTTGGGCCCTCATATTAACATGCACACAGCAGAGATTCCTGAGACTCCCCTCACAGTAGCATGTTGGTCTTCCAATAATTTTAAAAACCTGAGCATTGGCCGGGCGCGGTGGCTGACGCCTGTAATCCTAGCACTCTGGGAGGCCGAGGCGGGCGGATCACTCAAGGTCAGGTGTTCGAAACTAGCCTGAGCAAGAGCGAGACCCCGTCTCTACTGTAAATAGAAAGAAATTAATTGGCAAACTAAAAATATACAGAAAAATTAGCCGGCATGGTGGCGCATGCCTGTAGTCCCAGCTGAGGCAGAAGGATTGCTTGAGCCCAGGAGTTTGAGGTTGCTGTGAGCTAGGCTGATGCCACGGCACTCTAGCCAGGGCAACAAAGTGAGACTCTGTCTCAAAAAAAAAAAACAAAAACAAAAACCTGAGCATTGCAAAGGGATTGCAAAGCAAAAAGGCAAAGATGAAAATGGAAATATAAATGTGCAGTGAATTGGTACGTCTTGGTGCTAAGATTGAAAAGGCGGCTATCTTCAGTCAACAAGTATTCATTGAGAACCCGCCACATGAGGCCAAAAGTCAAACAAAAACTGCAGATTGTGATAAAACGAGATGAGGGAAATGGGTACTGAGGGGGAAAAAGATGGAGAGAGTGGAGAAGAAACCCACTTTAGACCAGGTGGAAGAGGAAGCCCTCTAGAAGGAACAAGGTAAGCTTCGAGTTGAAGGAGTGCACCTTCCAAATGGAGAGGGAACATTCTAGGCTGAGGAACTCTGCCCATCAGTGAGGCTGGAGCCCGTGGGTGGGAGGGGAGTGGAAGGAGAGGGGCAGAGAGACTAGATTTGATTCCAAGTACAAAGAGAAGCCACTGAAGGGTTTTAAGCAGGGGAATGGTATGATCTCTTTCAAGATCACTCTGGAAAGAAAAAATCACTTTGGCTAAAGTGTGGAGAATGGGTTGTAGGGAGTTAAAAAGGGAGGCTGCTGGAATGGTTGACAGGAAACGGGGTGGCCTGGACTGGCAGCGCCAGAGGATCAGGATTCAAGATTATTCTACAATTATCCTGGGAAACAGGCCCTGCCAAGAGGGGAGGGAGAAATGAAGAATATGGACTTGGCTCCTTGGCGGTGCCTTTATACCCAGATGGGGACGACCAGGGCAGGAATGGGGGAGAGGCCGGAAATCACCAGTTGGATCATGTCATGTTCACAGAACCTGCAAAAAATGTCCCAGGTCATTTGACATGGAACTCAGAGGAATGTTCATGACTGGAGATACAATTCTTGGTGTTATCTGTAGAGAGATGGAATTTGAAATCATACTAGATGAGAATACGAGAGAAAAGGCCTGGGTGGAGGAGGAAGATGCAAGAAAGGGAACACGAAGGCAGGAGGAATTATGGGAGCCTGGGTACAAAGAAACTGAAGGTACGCTTCATAATAACAGTACTTGAACTTTGAGTGTCTAAGACTGATTGCAGACCAAGGCTTGCTTGCAACAACAAAGGAACCTGTATTTATGTAGCACTTAACAGTTTTTACAGCATCATGTATTCATTAGCTAAGCCTTTAAATCAGAAAGGTGCCAAGTTAGGGCTTTTCACAGAGTAACAGTGTTCTAGGGAAAAAGCTGGGATTTGGAGAGACCCAGGTTTGTTGCAGCTTACAAATTTTGGCTGGGTGTAATCAGGCAATTAAGTTAGTTAGCTTCCTTGAGCCTCAATCTCCTGATCTGTAAATTGGAAACAACTGCCCTCCTGTACCGGGTGGGTGTGTGGATCACGTGGAAAGAGTGTTTGTGAAAACTCTTTGTGACAGTATTATGAGTCCTTAATTCTAGAATAGAATGTTGGCAAGGAAGGCTGAAGCCTTCACACCTGGGTAGGTACCACTTCAGCTATTAAAAATGAGGCTGGGACAGGTGCGGTAGCTCATGTCTGTAATCCTAGCACTTTGGGAGGCCGAGGAGGGAGGACTGCTTGAGCCCAGGAGTTTGAGACCACCTCCCCATCTCTAAAATAAATGAATGAATGAATTAGCCAGGTGTGGTGGTGTGCTCTTATAGTCCCAGCTACCTGGGAGGCTGAGGCGAGAGGATCACTTGAGCCCAGGAGTTTGAGGTTGCAGTGGCCTATGATCACGCCACTGCACTCCAGCCTGGGCAACAGAGTGAGACCCTGTCTCAAGGAAAAAAAAAGAAGTGAGGCTGACAACTGACAATCAATTGTTACAACTCTTGAAAAAAAGGACACATTAATGGTTTTAAAAGATGTGGTCTGTTAATGAATACCATACTAATATTGACTACATTTCAGTTCTGATGAATCCAAGTTCCCGTTTTCCAAAATCCTTGGTGTCACATTCAGGGCTGCACTGATTTCTCCAGGGAGAGCGGGTGAACAAGGAGTGCCGGTGTTCTGAGGCCGTATCAGACCAGCAGTGTCTCTCCTACGCTGAGCCTTTCTGTTCCATCAAGCAATGCTGGCACTTGGGGTCAGTGGAGGGGCTCCCACACCTGGCTTTGCTGCAGTCCTCAGGGAGCCTGTGAAGCACAGGGTGTCCCCAGTAATGTTCTTACATTCTGGTCTGCCAGGTCACGGGCAATCACTGGGACTTAGGGTGTGGGGCCAATGGGGCTCAGACATCACACAAACCAAAGCGGGTGATTAGCAGGCTGCTACCAGAAGGAACACAGAGGGGAGTCTCAGCTCCCAAGGAACCTTAACACAAGAGGAAAGAGACTAAATATGGGACAGTTTCAAGGTGGGGCCTGTGGGAGGCTCTGTGTTCTGTGTGGCTTCCCTGCCAGATCGTTACCAGGCCCTGCTCCGGCAGCCTCTCGCTCCATGTGTGGCCCACTGGGCTGCCCAGTCCTTGGCCAGTCCTGAGCTGACGCACTGGATCCGTGCAAGCAGCACTTCCCGCTCTGTGGCTGATGACAGGTCCCCTTTCCTACCTGCGCAGCACCTTAAAGGTTCTCTTCTCCCTTATGCCAACAGCCCTTGCGTCCCCTTGGAAGCCCTCCCTCATCTACTACAGATGTTACCCCATTGACTTTGCAGTCATGAAAGGAAGGGACTAAAAGATAAAACCTTGATACTACACCCAACATTATTTCTATAACTGAGAGAGCATATAATCAGGGTTAGAGTATGAGGCAAAAAACTCAGCTGGGTTCCTTCATCTACCTGGGCCTTTCACCTGGTGTGTGCGCGGAATCCTGCCTTTTCAGTCCGAGCCCATTTTAAGGTTTGTGTCTATGATTTGTACAGCACCTACCTATTTGGCGTTGAACCAATAGCACAAAAGCAACTTTTTTTCTTCCAAGGGGTGTGAAAGTAGTGACTTGCTTAAAAGGAGAGAGTTGTGGGCACCCAAGTTTAGACGCTGGAGAGCTTAACGGGCCAGTTTCACATGGGCACCAAGTCAAGCACTCAGAATCAAATATTTTCACACTCAGACAGAACTTTCTCCGAATGCCATAAAATGATGTTCATGAATATTCCCATTTTGGGAGGGGTCTAAACTTTAGATTCTAAAAAAAACCCCATACAATAATCATTCGTAACAGAACAAAACTTTCACACTTTTTAAAAGAAAATGATCTTTCAAACATACAATCCCAAATTGGGTGCTTTTTGTGCATTAATCTTTATAAAAATGAAGTTTGCTACCACGTTGCTGGGCTCCAAGGGGTGTTTACATAGAGTGTGCAAATGAGGCAACTGGATCTCTTTGCAAATGAAGATCAAAGTCAAAAAGAAAAAAACAATTTCACTTTATTTTAAAGACAATGATTGGCATACAGAAGGTATGCACTAGCATAAAATAAACTTTCATGAAAAGCATTAAAATCCATTATAAATTAATTTATTAAATAGGTATTTGGCATATGTGATGGTTTTATTAGATATTACTCTTATTTATTGCCAACCCCTCCCCCAAAGTCAAAACAAATCAGAAAATCTCGTAACTCCAATTTACACTAAATAATTTATTTTCCCGAAATGTGTATGTGTTCTGAGATGTGACACATGATACAGTTCAATTGGTCATTCTCTATCAGTCATAATATGACAGGACACAAGAGGCTAAAAATGGCTCATCATAATTTATTTTATGTTAAAATGTACAGCTTTTTTTTTTTTGTTTTGTTTTGTTTTTTTGAAGTGACTGACTAAAAAGAGAACAGATAAATACAAGAGTGTCGCTGGCTCCTATTTTATACAAGGATTACGCCTCTCCTGCTTGGCCCTTACTGTCACCCTGTACAGGTACAAAGGCTACAAAAAAGGAAGCAATATAAACAGACACAAATAACTTTTTTGCTTTTTTACATGCGATTTGTAAGCTTAGTTTGAGCTATTCACAAGCTACTTTTCTATTTTTCCTTAAAAAATAACTCCAATATTTTATAAAGATAGAAAAATCTACAGATGGAATGAAAATGTAAAGTTAGAGGCATTTCCATAAAATAGCAACTTTACACCAAATTCACTATTTTTTTTTAAATCCTGCCAAGTATTTGGACATATATGAAATGTTTCAAAACCTGACAGATAAACACTGAGATATGCTTCATTCAATAAACAGAAGTCTGCATTTATAAAACAGAAAGCTGCCTTTTTCCCCAAAGAAATCTGTCACCAAAATGGAAAAGGGTCTCAACTTTACACCAAACATTTAGCAATAAAACCCTTTTGACTAACCAAATGGGAATAGCTTTTATAGCTCTTTACAGTTTTATAATTAACAAAAATATAGTATTTTTTTTAAACCCTCAAATTAGGGCACCCTAATCAAGGCAAAAAACTTAAGAAATGGCTTACTGTTAGCACAACACTTGTACAGTACTACAAAATGCACTGTCACTAACAAAGACATTAGCGGCATGCTGAAGTGTCACCTTAAACAAAATATACAATAACTGAAATGCTAAAGGCATTTACATGGAGTGGACAAGGAAGGGAAAAAAAGCTAGGTTCAATATTATAACAGATAATTTGGGGGGGGCTTGATATCCACATTGTTTAATGGAAGCAGGCACCAGGAGTGGCTGCCTCCAAAGTGTAGTCCAAAGAGAGGCCTTCCTTTGCAGAGAATTTTATATAAAAGAAACAGAAACAAAGGTACCAAAAAAGGAAAAGGAAAAAAGAAAAACAACTTGTATAAGGCTTTCTGCTGCATACAGCATTTTTTTTTTTTTTTTTTTTTAATAAATGGTGCCAACAAATGTTTTTGCATTCACACCAATTGCTGGTTTTGAAATCGTACTCTTCAAAGGTATTTGTGCAGATCAATCCAATAGTGATGCCCGGTAGGTTTTGTGGACTGCCCACACTGTCTACCTTCTCATGTAGGACCCATTGAGAGACTGTTTGGACATGCCTGTGTTCATGTAGCCGTGATGTCCGGGGGCCGTGTACATCATGTTACCGTGGGGCGGGGTCTGCATTGGCTGCTGGGCATATGGCTGGGTTCCCATCATGCCCATCTGCATCTGCATAGGGTATTGGGGCGTTTGATTCATGTAGCCATGATTGCTGTGGTAGCCACTGTTCATCATCGGCTGGGACATGCTGTACCCATTCATGGCATTGAGAGTGTTCATGTTCATGTTCACAGAGTTGACGTTGTAGGCTGGGGCTGGCATCAGGTTCACACTCATGTTCATGCCTCTTTGCATTGTTAAAGTCCGTGCGGGACCCTGCATGGCTACAGTCTGGGAGCGCCCATAGATTTGTGACTGATGGGTGGCAGCAGCTGGTGACAGGGATGCCGACTTGGTTCTCATGGAGACGTGGCCCTTGCTGGCAATCTGGGTTTGCAGTCTTTGGCTGTGGGAGATGCCAATATTTGATGCAGCCATGTTCCGTTGCAAAAGAGGCGGTGGCAGATTCATCGGAGGAGGAGTCAGGTTGGGGGGTGGGGTCATTGTAGCTTGTGCTTGGGGTCCCCCAGGGACGGAGTGTGGAGACTGAGAAAGCTGAACAAGCCCTGTGTTACTTAGTGGTGTGGACAAAGAGGCACTGTTTGCATAGGAAGTCACAGCAGCGGAATGGCTGTAAGGCAATGAATGATCAATAAGTGTATTAGTTAACTGCTGTAGTTTGGCAAGGCTGAAGGTGGCTGACGGCTGTGGGTAATGCCCAGCCCCAAAATCACTCTGACCCATTCGCTCGTATAAGCCAATGTTGGCATTGCCCGCCTCGGGGATCTCGGCCAGCTGCATGGGCGGGGTGAAGTTAGCAGCCATGCTGCACGGGGCCAGCTGCTGGCTGCTGCTCGGCGGCCGCTCCACCACACAGCCTTGAGGAGACTTGACGCTGCAGGTTGGGGGAGAGCTGATGCTGGTTTGCTGCAGCATGCTGCAGCTCCCGCTGATGTTGGACATCTGCTGGGTGACAGCGCAGCTGCTCTGTGTCAGATTGCTGGAGGTGAGGTTGCTATAGGAGCAGCTGTTCTGTGAAGAGCCATTTCCACAAATGCTGCCACCCATAGTAGAATCATAGCTGCTTGGGTTTTCGTAGTTCTCAGTTGTGCTCTCGATACTGCCCAGGTCACTAAATCCGCTGTCTACGACTTGCTGTGAATGATCGGAAACTGACGGAACATCCATCATTGGACTGGTTTCCATGTTCTGCAAAGATGGCACTGAGATGGCACTTTGATCCGGGCTGATTTGGGCATAGCTGTTTTCCAGGGCAGGGACACTCGGGCTGTTGACAGAACGTACTGACTGGCCAGGATGGGAATGGACAGACGAAACCGGGCTACTGTGGTCTGACTGTTGGCAATCGTCCAGCGTGGCAGCAATTTGTGGACTTTGGTCTGCATGGGTGTAGTTCTGGAGGCTTCTACAGGCCTCTTGAGTCTCAGCACAATCCTGAAAGGTGTCGTCCTGCTCACTGTTCTCCTGGGTCAAGGACTGAACTGCTTGGACGGTCTCAGAGTCGATTTCCATGGTTGCTGTGTTCCCCTCTTTGAACTCAGAGTCCACTTCTTTGCTGTTCTTTTGGTCCTGCTTCTGTGCTTGTTCTTCTGGGGGCTCCTCATCTGATTCAGGAGCAGCTTCGGCATCCCCAGCAAGCTCCTTAGGCTCACCGTTACAAGAAGCTGCGAGGTCTACACCACAGTCCATCAAGACCTCTGGGTTCGAACGACTAGGCTGGACACTAACGTCTAAAAAAGCCTCCTGGTTTTCCAGCACTTCTTTGAAGGCTTCTCTTGGGAGTTCTTCCTTTTCCGCCTCGGCAGACTCCATGTGACTGTCATCTTCATCGTCTGCATCGTGATCCTCGTTGTGAGATGGCTCTTCATCCTCTTCCTCCTCCTCCTCATGATCATCCAAACGCACAGGGTCTTCTTTTTCCACGGAGACTTCTGGTTCCTCTTTTTCCTGACCTTTAGCACCATCTGGGTCTTTTTCTACATTTCCTTCTTCTTCCTCCTCCTCCTCCTCTTCCTCCTCCTCCTCTTCCTCCTCAGGTTTGATTAGATCGTCTTCTGGCTTTTCACCTGGTGATGTGTTTGGACTCACAGGTACACACGCTTCCTCCCTTCTGTTCTCATCCCGGGGCACCAGGGCTTCCACAGTTTCCTTGACCTCCTCCTCAATCCCGATGGGAGTCGGGCTGGTTTTGTCTTCTGAAGTCTCCTTCTGTTCTTCCACTGTTACCTGGTCATCAGGTTCCATGGGTGTTTCTGGCGGGGTGTACAAATTCAGTTTAAATCCAGTCTTCCTCTCTTTGTTTTGCCTCCACTTAGACAGACCACGCTTTGTTCCTTTTGGCCACGCTTGTTTGCACTTTAGAGGTTCAGGATTGTCTTTACTGCCTTCTTTCAAGTTATTTGCATCATCATCCATATTGTCTTAGTGAAGAGACAGGGGAAGGAAGAAAAACAAAGTCTTAGAAAGCATAACTATAACTTGAATTCACTCCTTTAAATTAATTAGCAAACACTGCTTTCAATTTAGCATTTTAAGAGCCGATGGTAAAGACATAATCAAGACTAATGTAGAATAATATTGTGGTATAAACCAAGTAAATAACCTAGGCCTGGGAAAAGAACATATTGGGAACACATGGGTACAGGCAACTATAATAAACTTATTTGAGTTTCACAAAGAAGACACTCTCAGATGCAAAACCTGAAGTTTCACAGTGTAAAAAAACCAATTTGAACATTTACAAATTAGGAAATACAGAGGAAAAAGATTAATGCTAGCTTATATCCAAATCATCACTGTATAGGAAAAATGACTAGAAGCCTAACTCGCATATCCTACCCTGAGAAAGTAAACTTCTGTTTGTGGACATTTACTAGATTTAAATGATCTCAGATGACATTATTTACTTTGATTTGAATGTTCTCTCTGGCATAAAAATAAACTGTGTATCTCTGAAACAAATGAATAAATAACTAAATACCCATAACAAATGCATCTGTAATCATCATCATTTTTAGGATCATTATTTTTGCAGGACACAAACTGCAGTGTAATTACTATCAAATTATTGAACATTTAAAATATAGGTATTCTTTTTTATCACTAATTCTGTCCACACTGAAT
This sequence comes from Lepilemur ruficaudatus, assembly GCA_963574885.1. Lineage (NCBI taxonomy): Eukaryota > Metazoa > Chordata > Mammalia > Primates > Lepilemuridae > Lepilemur > Lepilemur ruficaudatus. The sequence goes on from CAUYRT010039842.1 coordinate 23,451, forward strand.
TTTGGATGAGTATGCTGCTCCAATGTAAGCTTTGAATATTAAAGACAATTAGAAACAAACCATAATCATGAAGTTCATTTCAGTTCAGCTTACTTTATTTTTCCTGTACCTATATGCACATGTGAATATAAATATGTATACATTTACATAAATATAAGCAAATAAATGTGCACATAAATATACGTATAAAACACCCAAGTATTCTTAAGACCTTTAGAAAATTAAAGACCACGCTAACCTCCCAGAATCAGTGGTCAATTTAAAAGAAAAGCTTTATAAAGAACAATAGCCTTATTAGAAATACTATTTGGGAAAATAAAAATAAGATCTAACAGTCAACATGGAACAGATATCCTTTTTGCCAGAATGCGTGATTTCTAATTCAATCAGTACACAGCAGGGTAAGCTGTCACTCCTTTAGGTAATAAAAGGATTACAGGTAAACTTACCTGCAAGCACCACATTCAAACTGACTAGCTGAAACGCATGTATGATGTAGAATGGTTCCTGCAGAAGTGCCAAGTACTATGCCTGAGTTAACAGTCATCTTAGCACATTTCTGTTCACAATGGCAGATAACAGCCATGCCAATGTCCCTAAATACCACATTCTTATTCCACATGCTACCGGACCTACCAGCTTTCATAGCAACACCTCCTTAAATCGGAAGATGAGTATTCTGGTAATTATTTTTAAGAAAGAAGACCCTTCTGAAAGGAATCAGGTACAATATGGCCATCCAGAAGTTTTAAAGGTAAATAAGGTAAACAACACAAAGTGGAGAATGAAGGGGGTGCTAATTCACTTATAGGCTCCTGAGAAGACAGCCCAAAAGTGGAAATTAGGCTCAATTTCCACCAAAAACAAAAAAACAACTCACTGCACTGCAGTTCACTATATGTTCATTTGTTGAAAAAAACCAAAGAATAAGCAAGACTTGGTTTCTCTATACCTAGGGTAAGACGTCATTCCCTCCGCAAAACCCTGTATGCAGCAAGAGTGTTCTTGCTAATTAAGAAAGTTAAGAAGATGCTTGCTTATGTTCTGAAAACTGTGGCTTTTCAAAAGCTAAGTGGTACCTGTGGTTGCCAGGGAAATGAGATGGCCTGTTCCCCAGATTGGAATTAAGTTTTGAATAGTCTTTTCAGCTGTAGAGAGACTGTCCCGTAAATCCTCATGATACAGCTGGGGACACAAGTTCCCAACCTGACAGGCGAGGGATGGTTGCTTCTAAATTTGGTATTTTTTTAGAGGATGAGATAGGGATCTCCTTGCCAACTTAAAAGGAAGAACGGTTTCCTGACTTCAACATTATTCTATATCACCAAAGCTAATACTGATGGTGTGGGTAAGTTTAGATGATTCTTGATAGCAGTAAATACTAAGATATTACTGATTATAAGGTAGATCATTAATTTACTAGTAGTTGTTTTCCAGGAAAAAAGAAATCATCACATTCATTGCTCACATTGATAATAATATATATCCTGATTTCAGGAATACTAAATGTGGAAAAAAGTGCATATCAGAATCAAGGAAATGCAATGTGCCTCTCACTGACAGACTTCAAAGCTTTGGGGATAAGCTAATTTCTGGAAAGTAAGATGGACCCATCTAGAGGAATGTTCTGGCCTTAGAAGTTGTTTAACATAAACTACAATTCCAGGAAGAAGGGACAGACACTTTTATGGATGAGAAGGGACAGATGAGCACTTACTCTGGTGCATCAGCACCACCTCACAGGAGCCTGCTCTTTGGCAGTAGGTCACACACAGACATTCACAAGGGCAAGGTTTTTATAACTGCTCTACTTACTTCTACAAGGGTCAGCATTCTTAAAGCAATGATTGTCTCTTCCTTCCTCTTCCTCTGTTTGTCTTTTCTTCCCAGGTTGATGTTGGAATGCTTTTCTCAGGACTGGCTTCCTGCCATCTTCCTCCACTTCAATCTCACAGGTAGGCTCCAGCTGTGGCATTGGCCTCTCTTCATCTGAGTTGTCAAAGGGCTCATTCAGGACTTCTGTCGTCTCAGAAATGGTCTCTGTTGTTACACTGCTGTTGATCCTCCTGCGTTTACGACCCCTTTTCTTCTTTAGTACAAAAGGCCTCTGAAATTAATTCCAAACATAATACGTAAGAAGAGCTCATGAGAAATTAAATGGTTGAGTTGATATGCAGCAAACATGTACTTGAATGTGTGTCTGAGAATCTTACACGTAAAGACTTCCATAATGCCTTTGTACTTAACCTTCCATTTGATGTTTAACATCCCTCTCGGGCTCCAACTACACAGGCAAGTGTTTTCCAAATAAAACAGTTGTTTACTCAAGCAGATGCTTTGAGAGGGAACATCCTAGCAGCTTGACTGGAGATTTTAAAAGCTAAGCTTTGCTTTTCTAGCATATATTTTCCAAGTGGTACTTGCTGGCTTCAATATCCTGCACATCATAGAAATTATGGTCATCATAGATACCACTGTTTCTATAAATGGTGAGTATTAACCAGCCATCAGGTCACTCATTTAATACTTCGTAACTGTTCAAAGAGGGCCCACTACATGCAGAGCACTATGGGAATATGATACAAGGCTGGGCCTACTTGTTCCCATTTGACAGGACTTCAGGAACTATGAAAAGGAAAGGGTACTTGAAGAAAGCATCACTCTACTGTTAAAATGTCAACAGAGTCACGTGTTGGGTGGCTGCTCAGATGTGAGCAACTGATAATTTTGCAAAATATTTTAACATAGAAGGCACCTAAAAAAGTTAAAAGACATGCAAAATGTCTTATTTATAGAAGAAATTTTTTTTTTTTTTTTTTTTTTGAGACAGAGTCTCACTCTGTTGCCGGGGCTAGAGTGCCGTGGCGTCAGCCTACCTCACAGCAACCTCAAACTCCTGGGCTCAGGTGATCCTTCTGCCTCAGCCTCCCAAATGCTGGGACTACAGGCATGCGCCACCATGCCTGGCTAATCTTTTCTATATATTTTTAGTTGGCCAATTAATTTCTTTCTATTTATAGTAGAGACGGGGTCTCGCTCTTGTTCAGGCTGGTTTCGAACTCCTGACCTTGAGCGATTCACCCGCCTCGGCCTCCCAAAGTGCTGGGATTACACGCGTGAGCTACCGCACCCAGCTAGAAGAAATATTTTTTAAATTAAATTAAATTAAATTTTTCTTTTTGAGACAGGGTCTAGCTCTGTCACCCAGGCTGGAGTGTGGTGTTGCAATCATGGCTCACTGTAGTCTCAAACTCCTAAGCTAAGAAATATTTTTTTCTATTTGCACTAAAGGTTGGCAACAAATGACTCTCCATAATTGCAATTAGAAAATATTTTCCCAAGCAAAAAAGTATTTAATGATATAAAATTCAAATAGAGGAATAACAGGTAGATTTGCTGCTAAAACGTAATCTGTCAATAATTGTTGCCCCCCCATCCCCAATTGTTGAAAATACAATGCAAAGAAGGTTCCATATGCTTGGTCAAATGCCAACCTTCAGGTAAACTGTATCTAAGGATTATTGCATCTTTTTAACACTCTGAATGTTTAATGCTCTGAATGTTCACTGAAGAACACATATAAACCTGTTAATCATACTCTATAATTTAACATTTATAGTTATTAATCCCTCAAGCCTGTCTGCCCTCCCAATCTACTAGAATTTTCCTAAATATGAGTGTAGCCAATGTAAAGAACTGATTTTCTTTAGGTTGAGTCCATTTATGTGGCAGTAGCCCACATCGTGCCTTGGATGATTTTTGATGTTTTTAGAATGAGTTTCTTTTATTATATGCATAATACATGAATATATTCTCTTTGTAAGGAATTAAAACATTATTCATAAGCCTGCAGTCCACTTTATGGGATGCTCCTTCCTGCCACCTCCCCACAGATACCCTCCACTAGGAGACTGCCAGGCTCCGAAGAAAGAACACTGAGCTGAGAGTTAGAACAGCAAGTTCCCTGACAGACGACGTGCTGGATGGCCTTGGGGCACAGCCTTAGCACACTGTGTTATCTATTGGTCTTGGCTGTACTAACAGTATTTAGCCCCTCTCTATGTCCCAGAGAGATACTGAGGACAAAGAGATCATATCTCGGTGCGCAATTACCTAAAGACAAAATCAATTCTCTTTCTCTGCCACTGGAGATGATAAGGTAGGTCTATAGAAACCACCACGCTACTAAGATATGAGGAATTTCAATAATGCGTAGTTGGCCACCAATGCAAACTATCACTGCCAAAAGCAAGGGTCTAAAACACGTTCTAGACATTTTATGCCAAGAACGAGACAAACGGCATCAGGAGTAGTGGGCTTGGCGTCTTGAGTGCTCACGTGGTTCTGGTTTAGTCTCTAATGAGTCAGGTTACCTTGGACAAGTCTCCTGGCCTCTCTAGGTCTTGAAGGCTGGTTTAAGTGCTCTCTGGGGCCCCTTTCTGTTCCTATAACCTGACTTACTCTACTCCTGCAGGCCAGCAGGTGGCAGTGACTACTAGACTGGGAAGCTGGCCTGTCCCTGGTTCCCTGTCTTAGCACTAAGAAGCCTCAAAAAGTAAACACAATCATGACGGTAAGATAAACGATTATGATATATGATCAGTGGGACTCGGTACACATAAACTACAGCCAAAGAACAGAGAGTGAAACAGATACTAATAGATACATGTTTGCAATGACAAATAGGATTGGATTCAAAGTGATTCAGACTGAAAATCTAAGCAGACACATACCTTTCTCTTTATAGCAACTGATTGTGGTTTAGTCAATCGTGGGGGAGAGCTCTGAATATTTTCTTCTTCCTCTTCCTCCTCCTCCTCCTCCTCATCCTCTTCTTCTTCCTCCTCCTCCTCCTCCTCTTCTTCATCTTCTTCCTCCTCTTCCTCCTCCTCTTCTTCACTGCTCTCTTTAGACAGCTCCATCAGCTGTCCTCGCTCCCCTGCCACTGGCCGGCTCTCCGGGGAATGCAAATATTTATTTTTCGATTGTACTTTTGCAGGTGATTGCCTACTGTTAGCTCTAGATGACAGGATCTCTTGCTCCTCCTTTTCCCAGCAGCTCGCTTGTTCCATCAGCCGCTCAGCCTACGGGGGGAGGGTAAAAATGGTGGCTGGTGAGAGGGTTACACAGCCAGAGCCTCTACAGATCAATGGCAAGGGGCCCCTGAGTCAGTTCTGATCAGGACAGTCAGCCAGCCACGCAAATTCCAGCTGCATCATCTCAGGACCCTTTCGCATCAGTTAGGATAACAAATCAAAGAAGATTGGGTTTCATGGGATATTTAGCAGTATTAATGATGCAGCGAATTGATTTGAGTCCTTTATCACTACATTACATGCTCACTGGCATGGAGCACTTAAAGCAAGTTCATAAACACAAAGAATCGATTGACATTGCAGCCTTGGAGCTCAACATCAAATGTGATCTGATTACATGCTCTCAGTAGTGAAAAATGCTGCTTTGTGATCAATGATAAATGTTTCATTTTTCATACTCAATTCAATAAAATTATCATGTCTTACCATGCAACCTTAGTTAGAATAAATTAGTGCCATATCATTTCACAAGCCATCTCTACATAACCAAGCTTTTGACAATGATGTTAATGACTTTCTTAGCTTAAGAATGCTACAAGATTGAAGTTATACAACTTAGAATAACAAAGACAATCATTACCTCTTTCTCAGCCTCTCGCTCTTCTTCAGAAACTGCAGCATTAGAAATTAAAATTGGGGTCCACCTCAGGCTCTCTGGATCAAGTTCGTTGGCTCGGGAACAGGTTTTCAGCTTTTCCATGTGGCCCAATATCAACTTTTCCCTTCTAATGATGACAAATCTATAATGTGATGAGGCAGAATAAAGTGCAATTAGAAGCTGAAACTTCGTTTCACCTTCACGTACTGACATATGCTAGCGCTAATACTATCTGTATTAGGAAAACTCAGAAAGCACATCAAGGAAAGGGTACGGCAAATTGAAATACAACCTGCAAAAAGGTGTCATTTCATGTTTTCTTTTAAGGAGAAAAGTTTTAATAATACTGTTAGGGAACCTCTTATCTTTAACTAGAATGAATGGTACCTAGCCTCCAGAGACCCTGCCTGGTGTGGGATGCTTGAAAGGTAGCCCAGGGCCCCAGTGCTCACCTGCCGTCTCTCTTGTCAATCATGTGGAGGTGCTGCAGAGTGGTGGCAATGTCGTGTGGGCACATGCCCGTTGCCCTGCTAATCGCCTTGATGCTGATGTGCCGCTCATGGTGGTGGTAGAGATATTCTAAGATGACACTCTTCCAATAGGCCAGGTAGGAGAGACGACCCAGATCAGAGAGTGGCTTTTCAGGAGACCCTGCTTGGCCTTCTCTTCTAGAAAGCAAATAGCCTATGGCAGAAAAAAAATAAAAGTCCACCTCACTGTGGTGTCCCCAGAGCTTGGACCAGGAGCCACTAGAAATAATATGAGGAGCAACAAGGTAAAAACATCACACCAGAGAAGCACATTGATTTTATGTCTGCAGCCTCTTCCCAGTTACAGCGATTTGATCTCCACGAAGTTTACACTTCTGAATCTTTTACAGTGGCACTATAAGACAATTCACGCAGCTGGCGGCAGCATTCCAAACAAACACAGTGGCATATTTAACAAAGACTAAAAGCTAAGGCTGAAGACATTACTTCTGGTAAGTCTCAACATCCAAGTCTCCCACCAGCTTCAGATTCTTTCAAAAACTAAATGTCAGGCACTTATTCAGAAATCCAGTCAAGGGACCACCCCAAACATTAATGGGCAAGTTGTTTTCCACAGGAAGGACCTAATGACCCTTTGACAGCTGGGTCTTAATAAAAGAGAAGGGCCTCTGTTGACTCAGTATCTATATTGCTTGTTACATTTAACTAGCGGGTTGATCTGAATCTTTGTTTTAGGACTAATAAAAGAATGTCTTTCAAGTCAACTGCTGCAACTCACATCAGTTCCACTGGCGCTATTTTCACCTCTTTCATGGAAATTAATTTATAACCCAACCCCAGAATGTTGCTCCTACAAATTAAAACAAAACAAAACAGAACAAAACTCCTTAGAACAACCTATTTCATGTATGCTCAGAGAAGTCCTCAAGCATGTTAAGCTTTGAACGAATTCTACAGCATTACTGTGAAGGTTCCTTGGCAAAGGAACTTTAAAATGAAAAAAAAAAAACAAAAAACAAAAAAACCCTTTAAATCCACTTGAAGGTAATGAATGAAAGCTGGCGGCTGTCTCGGTAATTAAGAGCCACTTATGGGGTAGAGAAGAAATGCATAAACTAATGATGTCTACCTTGCTCTAATTATCTATTTCGACAGCCTCACCTTCATGAACTTCCTAAATTTAAACAAACATCAACCACATACAGTAGGTGGCAGCAATTACAAAATCATGCTGCTCTGTAAACCACCCAAATCTTCAGCATTTTTCTTCTTTATCTACATTTCCAAAATGGCTGCATTCTCAAGAATTTTCTCAATTTTAGTTTTTTGTTAAAAGAAGAAATCAATGCCTCTGATGCCTTTTCCTGCCTTTCTGAATCACTGCAAATACAGAGATGTAGAAATACAGAACAAGAAATCCAACCTGAACCCTAGAGGGGCATAATCACAGCATTTTGCATTTTGATGGCTTTAATGTGAATGCCATTATAAAGAATAGGCATAAATTTAACTTTAGGTTTTGCTGAAGTCTTTTGACTTATTTGTCTCTTTAACTCATGTTTAAGTGCAAAGTATTTGACTGAATGCAAACAAGCGCCACAACATTTTACAGTCAAACCACTGTCGACACGTAATTCGGCTGCAGACTGAGGCTTTCAATAACAGTGTGTCAGGAATGCTAACATCGATGGCCACTGTGCCAAAGCCAGCCCATATTGTGTCCTGTCAACATAGAGAACAGCTCTCTCTGTTGCTAGAGTACGAAGCGAGCCCGGACCTCAGAATACAGATAATTGGCACATCCGTCACCTGCCTCCTAAGTGCTTGGCACATGCTGAGAAACGTACTCAGTCAGCTGGGGGTCCCAGCTCTGTATTCCGGGGGGGACAGAGCCATAGAACCATCGATATGGAACTATCCCCTTTTGTCCATGAGATCCCACAATTAAAAGTCCCCTGCAGTGATTGCTAAAGTCCCCAGGCCCTCACTGGTACTTACTTGAACACCACAGTTGGGGACAGACTCCTACCCCCAGTCTAGCGGAAGATTTCTGTACAAGCAAAGTGTCAGAAGGTGGAAAGTGCCTTTGCTACCTCATGTCCCGCACTACAGTGGGCTCCCTTACCAGGAAGCATGTGTGTTTCTTTGTTCTATCTTCCCTTCCCACGATCCCTACTATGGAAAGAGGAAGCAGCCAGAATCCTGAAAAACCACACTTTACACAGCTATTCGTGTTTTCACGCCCTGAAATAGTACAGATACACCTTATCAGGAGCCTTAATAGGTTAGGCCACTCAAACCAGCAGTCAACTTGTGGTTTGTGGGGAGCCTTTAGGCACAAACCTTTTGGCACCTGCTACTCCTACCACGTTAAGTGGCTGTCTCCTGGGATGCTCCCTTGGACGCACACTGCAGTCTGTGACTGATACTGCCATGGAAGAGTCCTGGGGCCTAAGGAGGACAGGAGAGGTGGCAGCAGGATGAGGAGCCCTGACGAGCTTGGGTCCACTGAGCCCCCTGTTCTGTCCCAGCAAACGCCCTTGCACTGGCTAGGAAAGGCTGGGAGGAAGCAGGGATGTTGCAACACCTGCCAGGAGGTGATGTTTTCCTGGGTGCTAGGGAGAAACAAATGCAAAGCCAGGCTCCCATCGGAACACAGCAGCTGGGCTTTCAGGAATGGCATGACCAACACTGCAGGCCACACAAGGCCACGGCCTGCAGGGAGTTTTCCCTTCTCCTCTCCAGAGAGTTGCCTTCATGTAGACAGATCCATTAGGATAAAGAAGGAACTTAGAACTTGAGAAAGGAACTGACACACCAAGAGCCATTTGTAAGTCCACAAAGTCTGCTCCTGAAGGAGAAAGTCTGGGGTCTAAATAGAATCCATCAGAACAATCAAAATGAGCAAGGATGTCTGGTTCCTTATGAGTTAAGTGAAATCACTTGTAATATGTTAAACCACACAGCTTAGGAGAACATTGTTTGTCATGTCTGCTCTACCCCATTTGTGCACTGGGCTGATGGAAGACAGAGTTCCAATTTTACCTGCAGTAGGTACTTCCCCTCAAAGAAGCTGCAGCTGGTGGCACTTCACTACTCTGACCTTCACAGCATGGGATGTTTTGTTTCTGCCTACTTTTTCCAGGCTCTTCAAAGCATAATTTTGATATAGCCCATTAAAAGAATGATTTTGATAAGAACATTTTACTTAGAGACGTGGTGGTTTAAGTTATAGCTCTTAAATTTAACTTACCAAAAAGATTCCAAATAATTGATCTAAGAGGCAGGGAAATAAAAAGCACTTATCTTGGAAGCCGGTGTATTATCCTGAAGCATCTGAAACAAGTACAATACACCCATGGTGAATAGATTCCCATGATGCTCTCTCTAACGCTTCTCCTTAACTCAGGATACTTTCAATCAGAAAAATCTCAACTATCCCTGGGGAAACCTGGCTGTTTCAGATGGAAAACAAAGTGATGTTTGGAGGACAAATCCCAGTAGCTGCAGTATAATTAATCACTGGTGAAATTATTCCCTTGAACTTGTCTGTGAGCCAGGTGCTGGCGCACAGCACTTACTGTGAGTGGGAGCCTTGTAATTGAAAACTGAGTGGCCCATAAACCCCTTACCCACATCAACTATCCTGATCCTAGCAAGAGCGGGCTTCCTCTTTTGCTTCACTGGAACTACTTATCCGGGGGACGGTGAGCTTGGAGTTGCAGTGTGTGGGCCAGAGACTTAATTCAAAAGATTACCAAGGTGTTTGCTTAAAGGGACAGGAAGAATAAAGCGATGTCTACAAAAAGTAAGCATTTCTAAGCTGTACTGCATGGAGCCCAAATGTACCTCATCTCTGTTAAAGCTGACCTACTTGTAGTAAGAGAATTCCCTGGAGTTCAAAGCGGTTAACTCCCTCCCAGGGGGAGGAAAAAAAGTGGTAGAGATTTGCCTTCATGTAGACAGATCCATTAGGATAAGGAACTATCCAGACAAGGTCAAGATTTGTTTTTGCAGACCCAAATTCCCAAATTAAATTTAACTCCCAGTGTAATAACTGCAAGGTTAACCCTCATTTAATAGGAAAATTGCTTCCTTTTAAACTAGTGGTTTTCAAGAGAATAGATGGACCGGAAGTGGAATAACGTTCTCAGGCAACGGTGGATGTGGATAAGGACATCCCCCGACAAGGGCAGCCACCCTCACCCCTGCACACCTCCATCTTCTACCACCTGGAACCAAACCATACGAACCTCCTCAATACAAAAGTGTAAACTTTGGCAAGCTACTCACTCCCAACTCCCGTCTGTCTGGATTATGTGAGTTCAGGGTCACCGGCTGCTTTTAGGGGACGATAATCTTTGAGGATTACACACTTTTCATCAGACACCTGTTTAGCTCAGCAAATCCTGCTGAAAGGTCTGTATCAGTCGACAGCACTGGTTTTGCAAGCCTGGGAACAGACACCAGGCCAGGGATTTATGGCAGTTTTTGAGCAGAGGAAATCTGATGACTCCAACCACGTTACCCTGTGCTTGGAGACGGCAATTCACTGGTCTACGCTCATCTGTTACTGGTTTCTGGGGGGAAGCAGCACTGTGACCAAGTGGATGAATGGCATGTTATCAGTTTAAATAGTGATAAATGAACATGACAAACTATTTAGGTCTTCTTGTTTGAATTTTGTGGTGATTTTGCAATTAGTGCAGAAGGAGAGCCTTAGCTCTCACATCATTTTAAGAGAGCAGCAGTGTTCCAAATGACCTGTGACCTGCCTGAAATCTTACTGTTTTCCATTTATTAAAAGATACAGATATCTCCCTAGCAAAAGTAAAAATTTTTAACTTTTCAGATATTTTTATGTTTTAAGAGATTCAGTTAGAAACTGTGGAAGTTTAAGGCATCTCTCCCATAGGTTCCATGGGCCTGACATGATTATATAATAATTTGAATAAATATTGCCTGGCAAGATCCCAAAGTGTGGTCCCCAGACCTGTAGTATCAACATCACCTAAATTCTCAGACCGTATCTGAGACCCACTGAATCAGAATCTTTGGGGGTAGGACCCAGCAGCTGTGCTTTTAACAAGCCCTCCAGGTGACTCTGATGTACACAGGTTTGAGGACCACTGCTATGAACCCTGCTCTGGAGCTGCTGGCTTTGATGAGGATGTGAAAATCTCTTTGTGAAGAAAGATGAGCCACTTAAGAGACAGGACTGAAGAATTTCAAATAGGTGAGACCTCACCCATCTTTCTTGGTGGTGGGGAACTGGAGAATGGAATCTCCAAAGACCCATCAGACTGAAATTTAGCTAGAGGTCGTTGACTTGCCAAATTGCTTTGTTCCATAGGTTCTATGCCTGTGCCTCTTGACTTTCATTGTGCAAACAAACCACCTCTGGCTAACAATATGGATTCTGATTTAGTACATCGAGTGGGGCCTAAGAGTCTTCATTCTGCAATAACAACTTCCTACGCCACGCTTGGACCAAGCTTGAATAGCAATGGTTTATACACTAAGTTGGTGGTTCTCAAACATTTTGGTCTTAGGACCTAAAGAGCTTTTGCTTATAAGGGCTTATTTATTGATTCGACTGAGCAATTTGTCAAATATTTATTAAATCATTTAAAAAACAATAAGCCCATTATATATTAACATAATTTTTAATGAAAAAACCCTACATTTTCTGAAATATAAACAAGGTAGTGAAAAGAGTGGCATTGTTTTAATGTTTGCAAATCTCTTCAACCTTCCGGCTTAAGAGAAGACAGCTAGATTTTCATATGTGCTTTGGTATTCAATGTGTTGTGACATTATAGGTCATGAAATTTCTGGAAAACTCCACTGTACACTCATGAAAGAATGAAAGTAAAAAGAAAAAACAGTACCTTAATATTACTTTGAAAATAGTTATGAGTTTGTGGACTCACTGGACCGTACTTTGAGACCATGTGCATTAAATAAAAGATGAGAAGAATATTTAAAAGTTGGGCAAAGAGGCCACAGGTATTCTAAAACAATGTCATATATTGAATACAGGATGACAGATCAAAAGAGGCGCTAGAGATTGGTTAATACTCTGGAGCCAGACTGCCTGGAATGGAATCTGGGGTCCACCATGTAACCAGCTGTGTGACCTTATTTAACCTCTCTGTGCCTCAGATCCCTCATCCATAAAATATGAATAATAATCATACCTATCTCTTACAATTGTTGTAAGAATGAATACAAAGCACGTAGAACAGTGCTTGGCATATTACAGTAACCCAATATAAGTGTTAGCTATTATTATTATTAACATAATGAATAAAATCTTAAAATGATCATTTGAGTGACTAAATAGCCTTAATGTAGGGAAAAGAAATAAAATTTGGGCAGAAGGAAGGAGACAGACTGCTCTACAGAGTGGGACCGGGAAGAGCTAACTTCCTTTTCCTACTTTGCCTGAGGCACCTGAAAACCATTCCATTGACTCAGACAGAAGTTCTCCCCCCATCCCTGACTCCCTTCCTCCCCCACCACAACTAACCACCCAAATATAAATTTAATTAAAGAAAAGCTATGAAAAAAAACTGGCGACTGAAAATTCCCAGCAAGCACAGTTCTGTGCCCGCAAATTCCCTTTGGTCCTTAAGTCAACTTCAAAGACTAGCCTTAGGAAACAGCAAGCCCACCAAACCACGAAAACAATGACTGCTTAGGGCTGCAGCAGATGAAAGAAAGACCCAAATGTTCTAGAAGACTCAACTGTGTTGCTGGGAAAATGGCCTGAGCCAGTGAGTGGAGACAGCAGGTCTTCAGGGAAGGAAGGCTGGCCACCCTGGGTCACATACCAGTCTGATTTTCTAAGCCTCTCTCATAGATCTCTCTTCTCAAAGACCCCATAAGCTCCTAGTAGACTACTCCAGTGCCGAGCTCCTAGCCTCCAAGCCCGGTCCAGACAGGAATGGTCCTCCTTCAACTCCTCACAGTGGGAGGTGCATGGCGGGGGCATGCCTCCCCTGGTGCTGTGTGGTACGTGCGTGTGCATGAGCTTACAGACCATGCTGCGATTTACCAGATGGTTTCCATGGTTCTGTGGGTAGGTGTGGACTCCCTTGAAGGGGGCGTTGTTCTGTGTGTCGGTCACCCAAGGAAAAGGTAGATGCTTAGATACGAAATGAATTCACAAGAAGAGCATCAGGCTGCAGGAAAGGGGACTCCCCCAGCCCCCACCACGATGCCCGTGTGTTGAAGAACACGAACATCCATGAATGTGCTCCTGAGTTGGGGGTGGGGAGGGGCACAGTGGTACCTGCTGCATGGAGGCAGGCTGAGGGCCAGAGACAAAGCCCTGTGAATCAGTGGTATCTTTACAATGGCTAACGGAATTTGGTGAGAATGCCTCTCTTCATTGCTCCCTTTCCTACGCTCTAGTTCTCAACCCTGGCTGTGCATTAGAATCTCCTGGGGGCTTTAAAAAACAACACATGTCTGTGTCCCACCCAACCTCAGCTCTTGCCTATCTCAGGCCAGTCTGGTTTCAGATATATTATGGGTAACATTAAGGAAAGGGACTTGAGGACTGTAGTTGGGCCAGAACATGAAAGGGGGTGCAGCACCAATCCCATTTCTCCATTTTTGCCACCTCAAAGGACTGTGGTGGTAGCAGTGGTGCCTCATGAGAGATCCGAGCAGAAGGTAAATATTGGAGGAATGGACACACTACGAGGTGAGGCCAGGGAGAAGGATGGCCACTTGGAAAGAGAACTCTGTGATATAATTCACAGAGGGTTCATTTAAACACTCGACTGATGAGTATTTGTTAGTGTAGGGTGTGTCACCACAAGGAAGGTCCTGGTCTAGTGTACTTGAATAATACAATTTTTCTAAGAAGATGACCAACTACAAAATAGATTCAATCTATCAATTTCCTTTTTAGGAAAACGAGGCACCAGTGACACACACACACAGTGATCAGATCATGGAATGAGAGATGTTCTACTCTGGCAATATCCCTTATGCCCAAACTCAAATCGTTTGGGGAAGGCAAGAATTTTAAAAAATATGTTTACTTAAATATATTGGGAAGTAACCGAACTGCTCATGAAGTCCATTTCCTATTATTACGAATCTAAGTAAAGCTCTGATTCATCATGCAGAGGCATTTTCATTAGGTAATGGTAAAGTACCAGCACATGGCCTTGACACAACAGAAATTAGACGCAGAGTAAGGCCTTCCTCTTTGACCTTTTTAAATGTTTCACAGTTCAAATCACTTTTAAATTCTGGGATATTTTAGGAAAAACAAATTTATTTAAAATTTTTTTAAGATGATGTAATTTGGCATTTTAAAATTATTTCTTCTTATAAATAAGCAAAAGTCCACATTAGAGATTCAATCTGAAAAACTATTTCAGAAAACAATTTAATTATTCAGTTCACACCTGCAAAAAAGCATCTTAAATATCTGCCCCTTGGGCTTGCTCCCCGAGTTGAAACCTGGATAAAATGTTCACACCTAAGTTACAAAGTGCAGGTAATAAGAATTTACCATTGAAAAGTCGTAAGATTTCAAACTCTCTATTAAACACATATACACACTTCAAGTAAAGCATCTGCCCCAAGCAAATGACTGCATGTACTTCAAATGCTTTACCTGTAAGACCATTCTCCTGTTGCTAAAACACTGCAATAGAATATTTCCTTAAATAAACTACTACAAGCAAAACCTGAGGTTTTTCCCACTCATTTTTATAGGTCTTAGGTTCTAATGGGGCAGCTGAGATAGTTCATTCTAGTACCCAGTCATCTGGTCTAATTCTACCCCACAGAATGCTGGCAGCAGGGCGGGAGGGGCACACTTACATCATCATGGACACCACCACTGATTTCAGAACCAGGCTCGGGAGACAGGACGGTTGGAAGAGCAACCTGCCTTTCCATGTGCTCTCCCACAAGCCTCCTAAAATACTGTGTGTGTGTGTGTGTGTGTGTGTGTGTGTGTGTGTGTGTGTGTACGTACCAGCTGTAATTTTCAAAAATAGGACAAAGTATGTTGTAATTCCAATTCTGGATGATGAGCTTTCACAGAGCAAACACAAATATACCGCAAGGCTGAAGAAAGGAAACAGTGGGAATACAAATCTCTTTAAAATTTTTCTTTGTTTTCAAACAAAGTGCATTTCACCAGGGACTCTGTCAGTCTTTGAGATAAGTTTCTAAAATCAAAGCACAGCCCATCACCTAATCTGACTGATCAACTGCTGTTGGAAATGTAAGATAGAGAAACTCTCTCTGGTTGTCCTCAGGTTATCTAGACAAACAATCCCACTCCACTGGGCTATTTTTCTTTTCACCTAATTTTTATTTATCTCCCAAATGCTTTCAAACTGGATTTGAGTTAAAAAGCCTCTGGCAATAAATGGTCATGTCCCCCCAGGGTTACTATGGAGCCCACTCTGAAGGTAAGCAGCACATATGGGAGTGTCGGAGCTAGGGTGGGCGGGGGCGGCCAAGCAAACAAATGGCTGGTTTGCCAGGGGATCTGGTGTCATGTAACCTTTAATCTTACAGGAATCTTTAAGTCCAAATTGCCTATGGTAGATGTTAGTTATTAGAAAAACAAAACCATATGCAATATCATCATTAGCAGTATTAAAGACATCAATTACTACCCAGTTACTACCCCTTCAGTTAGTAGGTGACCCATTTCTCTAAGCCCCTGGAATAAACTGCTATCCACTGTTAAGCTTGACTCCCTAATACTAGCAGTAGCTACAGTTGAGACTCCAGTAACAATATATTAATATTAGCAGAGCTTTACCACTATATTACTAATGTTATCCCCGTGATCCCTTACATTGTATAGCCATTATTAATCAAAAATCTCTATTCATCTTTCAAAAGGATTGGAAGGGTTTAGTAGTGTGTTCAACAGTTGAATGTCTATTATGTGCTAGGGCAGCTAGGCATTTTTCTAGTTAAATTGTATACAGACATTGCATTTTCCAAATTTAATGAGAAAAAAAGCTCTGGGAGTTTAATTTGTTAACTGGTATGCAACTGCTGCAAGCAAGAACCACAAACTACGTAAATAACAGGAACTCAAATAGACATGTTAACAGCTAAAGTTCATTTTAAAAAAATCAATTCAATATGCTACATTGCAAAGAATCAATCACACTGCAATCATCATTTACAAATCCAAGTACAACACAGATACTCATGGGGTATATGCAACTAGGTGGAAGTGTGTGATTATGGACAAGCAGATTGAAACTGTAAATTATGTAACTGTCTCTTGTAATTACCCTGCTTCAGAACTGAAACGAACTTCCTGTATAATTTTGCAGGAGAATGGAGATCGAGATACAAAATCGCATTTTAGTTGGTTTTAACCCTTCAACAGCTATTTAATTATGTGTGATGAGGTCAAAGAAAGTTTATGCTTAATTTATGAAAAGTTGGCGGGGAGGTATTTCAAAGTAAATCCTCCGAAAACCTCCAGATTATTAATGGAATCCAGTGAGTTCCCTAACTCTTCAAGAAAGATTTATCTAAATTATTTGGTAAAATAAACAATGTTTAAAACAAATTCACAGGCATCATTCATTTTTTTCCTTCAAAAACATTTATTATGGTCTGCAAGTTTTTAACTGGATGCAACTGAAAAGCCGCTGGGGTGAAAGGCTGTCAGAGTCCTCAGGCGCACCTTCTGCTATGGTGGCGAAAAATCTATGAAAGTCCTCAAGTTCGTGGAGAAAAAGCTCCCACACTGGGCAAACCACAGGGCAGGACTTCTAATCTACGAACAGAGAATCATCTTCTCCTTAAGAAGGAAGGCTGTTTTTGCGATAAATAATCAGTAGAGCCTCATTTTGGGAATTTTAAGACATTCTAGCCTTTTTCTTCCCTTTCTCAAAATCTAACTTTTAACATCTTTTCTCTTCTCTGAGCCCTGTGTCTAGTGCCTAAAGACCTGCCCCAAATTTTAGAACTGCTCAGCATTCTGGTAGGAGGGAAGGGCAATTTCCTACTCATACTTACAGTAGTGCTTTTCCCTCAAAAAAAAAATAAATAAATAAACAAAAACTTTCTCATTCTATAATGTCTCTTCTTTACCTCTCTGGCCTCACATTTATTTTCTCTTCACTCCATCCTTATTCTGCACTGCTATTTCTTGTCTGAATCCTCCATTTCAGCACTGTTCATATAACCCTTCAATTATGTTTCTCTAAGTTTAAGGGTAGAAGCAACATTTATAAGAATGCTGTTCTCTAATGGACTAGACTCAACACTGAGAGGATATGATTCTAGTAGTAAATTTCAGTACATTTCCTCCACCTAAAAATGGCTCTGCAAAGGCTGACATGGAGTTGATGCTCATATACCGAATACTTGGGTACTCACATTTTGTCTTAAAGCAGTAAAGGTGAAAAACTGTACCTCTCTTTACACTAACATGATGCCACCCATAAATCAAAAAAAGTTGCTCAGTTTTAAGAGTTACAAAAACCCAAGCTCTGAGATACCATACAGTATGACCTCTCATTTTAAGATGATCACGTTCTTTAAGAAACAACAACAAAAAAGGAAATAAAACACAGACGCAGAAAACTGCACAAAACAAAAACATACCTTAATGGATTACTGTAAGGCAAGTGCCCTTGTAACTATCACCCAGGATCAAGAAACTGAAGTTTGCCAGCTATCCCAGAAAACTTTCCATATGTCCCAGCCAGTACCCCCTTCTTTCTTCCTTATAAGTAAACACTATTCTGACTTTTACAATAATCCCTTGCATTTCTTTATACTTTTATCACCAAAACATCCCAGGCACTAGTACAGCCTTATCCATTAAAGAAAACCAGAAATGTCTTTTAAGTTTCTTTTAATCCATGGGTTTCCCCTCCACCCCTTTCTTTTCCTTACAGTTTATCTGTGGATGAACTGGGGCCATTTGACATAAAGAGATTCTACAGTCTGGGTTTTGCTGATCGCGTACTTGCACTTCAACTCAGTGTGTTTCTCTTTACTCTGTATTTCCTGTGGCACCACAGGGCTGGGATGAATCCTCTGTGCGTCTGATCCTCAACTAGCCTGTGGGCAAGCACTAAACCACTCATCCCTATGTCCTCATCACCTAGGCCCTGCCAGGCACAGTCTACGTGAAGTATGTTTGCTAAAGGAGGGCACAAAGGGATAAATAAGTGAAAAAAATGATGACTATATGGCAGCTAGTTCTAGAGGCTTAATCAGACTTGGGAACGATCCTTTGACAAGACTACAAATCTCCTTGATCAGGAGGTAGATAATTTCTGGTTGTGCTTCTTTTTGCAATGTTTGCAGTTGTTGATGATCAATGTCTAGATCCACTACTTCAATAGGACAGGGACTGAAAAATGGTCATATTTTAATTCTATCATTCTAATTTCATTTGTTAATTGGAATGTATTTATAAAAAGATGTTTCCCCTCATTTACTACTTGGTTATCCAGTGGCACAGTTTATATAGGAAAGGCAAGATAAATGCTTTATTAACCAATTTTCAAGATAATGAACTGGTTTCTATTATCCTCTAAATCAGTTTGTTTTTTAATATCATTATGAACATATACATTTAAACATTCGATATGCTTCAATCAATTGCAATTGCTACCTTTGTTATTATATTTATTGCTCAGTGGGAGCTTCTTCAAGTTGACTCCTGAGTCCTTTTGACATGACCCTAATAATTTTTGCTTCCTTGCTATCTAGTATGACAAGAAGGAACACTCACTTTTTTTTTTTTTTTTTTTGGAGACAGAGTCTCACTCTGCTGCCGGGGCTAGAGTGAGTGTCGTGGCGTCAGCCTAGCTCACAGCAACCTCAAACTCCTGGGCTCAAGCGATCCTTCTGCCTCAGCCTCCCGAGTAGCTGGGACTACAGGCATGTGCCACCATGCCCAGCTTATTTTTTCTATATGTTTTTAGTCGGCCAATTAATTTCTTTCTATTTATAGTAGAGACGAGGTCTCGCTCTTGCTCAGGCTGGTTTCGAGCTCCTGACCTTGAGCAATCCGCCCGCCTCGACCTCCCAGAGTGCTAGGATTACAGGCGTGAGCCACCGCGACAGGCCGGAACACTCACTTTTTATAGAAAGAACTCCTCTTCATTTAAAATAATGACTGGATTTGCCCCCAAAAGGACATATGCAAATTTATTACATAGTGTGAGGTCCACCTGTACTACATTTTCTCACCATTTCAGCACTTTTTTCATACCTTCTGCTATGCCATTGTATTGCATATTATTTTCAATGTGGATAAATGGTTACATGCATAACTGCTTTTAATCCACTCAACCATTTTTATGCACTTTAGAAACATTAATTTAAAACAATTTTGTTGAAAAAAAGAGTTCCTCTATGATGTTAACCCAAAACAAAACTCAATACAAATAATTACAAAACAGAGGTTTCTATATTGGTAAACATAAACAATGTAGCATGAATGTTAGAGTAAAAACATGTTAACCAAACCACAAATCTATGAGGGAGAAATAAAAATCAGATTCCTAACTAGTATTTTCCTAATACAATTCTAAACAAGTTAAGGAAAACCTTTGTCTTACCCAAAACCATGTTAAGGAAAAAAAACCCCACACAATAACACTAAAAAGCCAACCAACCAAGCAAGGAAACAAAAAACTACCTTTCAACTAGCTACAGTTATAAATGTGTTGTTTAGAAATACCATCATGAGGGGTGTTAGCAAACTTTTCATCTTAGAATATTCCATCGCAAACATGACGTCTCTCCTACAAGTTGGAAAATATGTTCAAGAGGAAGAGCTCCCTTTAAACCCAAACCAGGTATAGCACTAATTTCATCCAAATAGAACAAAACCTTTCTTAATCTTGTTTTAATAACGGAAGAATGCTTCCCTTGCACATATCTTAACTGGGAAAATGGAAAAGAGAGTTGGAAGCGTTTCCTCCTCTGCACTGCCAGAACCAGTGTGTCCCTTTCACATTCGGCACCACGGGGCTGGGATGAATCCTCTGCGTGTCTGACCCTCAACTACCCTGTGGGCACGCACTAACGCGTTCATCCTTATGTCCTCATCACCCAGGCCATCCCTGGCACAGTCTTTGTAAAGCATGTTTTCTGAAGGAAGGGACAAAGATAAGTGAAAAAAATAAAGTGAGAGGAGATCTGAGTTCAAGCATAAATTCTTTTTCCTATTTTTTTTTTTTCAGTAGAGACAGGGTCTTGCTCTTGCTCAGGTTGGACTTGAACTCCTGACCTTGAGTGATCCTACCATCTCAGCCTCCCAGAGTGCTAGGATTACAGGCATGAGCCACCACGCCCGGCCTCAAGCACAAATTCTGTTAGAAGCTAGCTGGGTGCAGCCGGTAGGTGTTGACATTGATACAAAGAAGAGGATTAACTAGACTCAGGGATTCTTTTATTCCCTCAAGAATCCTTTTTTGTGCACCCACTATGTGCCAGGCACTGTCCTTGTCGCCCTCTAGATGGTGTTGCTAAGGTTCCATTTACTGCACAAGATTAGGTTATTCTCACACTAATTATCTGAATGGAATCTGTCGAGTAGTGGGTTTCAAAATGACTTATTGCAAATGCAGTCTATGTTAGAAATCCAAACAGACAAAAAGATTTGAGGGAAAAAAAAATCCACCTGCATGCCAAAACTTGAAAAAAATCTGAGCTATGTAAGGCAAAATAGTAGCTTTCAGAAAAAATGAGAGAGACTACAGGCCGTATGTTTCATATTTACAATGTTTTCATTGAAGCAATGAATACAAACTATTCTATAAGAGCTATTTATTTGCTCTTATTTATGACAAGCTTAGCTTAAAAAAAGATACACAAATAAATCGTTAGCTGCACTGTCTCATGCAACTCATTTCAATGCATTCAGTAATAGTCAACCTCTGAATAAATCACAGAGAGCTCAATTTTCAACCTTGATGTTATCTTTAGCATATTAAAATATATTGTACTTCAGCCCAATGTAATAAAATAGTAATGGCAAAGGCTTTTAGTGTAACATATTATAATGAGAAAATAAGGACAAATAGCCATTTTCCTTATTATATTACAGACTAGAATCCTATTAAAATATATGTCATCATTATACTTGATTGCACAGGTCAAAACATGTCTTCCAAAACCCAGCAAAAGCCCGAGGATACAGCTGCTGGTCCAGTATTTTCCAACAAGTGTCATGGGGGTGGTGGTGGGGAACTCCCTCTGTTAGAAAAGGCTATGAAGAACTTGAACACCATTTCAAAAGCATAACTTATTATTATTCTTTAATGATTGCCTTGACTGTGCTCACATAGGGAGCACAGCTGCTGGAAAGGCTAAGCAAAGAGTTGAGATTTCTTGACAGCTTCTTATGACTAAAGTTGGAATTTTCCTTCCAAAGTAAATGCGTCAAGAAATGAATTTTCTGATAAGAGAAAAGTAAGGAAAAGATAAGTGTCTCTTCAAGCAGCCGAGTATAAAATGTGAATTATGTCACAGCTCCCCTTTCTCTGCCCAAGGTTCAGAGTAGATATCGACAATCTTCTTCCTGATGCAACTTAAATGATCTTAAGATAGAGACTGCACTTCAGGAAAAATACCAGACCTCCAAAGGTGGCAGGGCACACCTGGTATCATTTGGAAGTAAGTAAACCACTGCGAACTGATTATGTTCTAATAAAATGAAATTCTTCTAAGAATCACACATGAGAAGAAAAGGCACATTAACAAAGTTCTTCCCGTGATAATTCATTTAACATTTCTTCAACAAATAATAAGGACCTACTAAGTGCCGGGTTCTTCCAGGAGGTGAGAAAGCAGCAGAAACCAAAGTCCACACTCACGAAGCTTACTTTTGGTGAAGGACATGGGCAATCAACAATAAATACAGTCAGTCACGCACCACATGATGACGTTTTGGTCAAAGATGAACGATATGTATGACAGTAGTTCCATAAGATTACGATGCTGTATTTTTACTGTACCTTTTCTACATTTAGATATGTTTAGATGCACAAATACCACTGTGTTACAACTGCCCACAGTACACAGTGCAGTAACACGTTGTACAGGTTCATAGTGTAGGAGCAACAGGCTACGCCACATGTCCTAGGTGTGCAGTAGGCTGCACCATCTCGGTTTGTGTAAACGCACTCTGTGATGTTCACACAATGACGAAACTGCCTAAGGACACGTTTCTCAGAATGTATCTCTGTAGTTAAGTGACATGTGACTATATAAAAATACCTACGCAACTTTCTAAATGACTTTGCACTCACTTAGCCTAGAGTATATTTTTAATGGTTCCTTCTGCTTATAAAAAAGAGAGAGAAAAAAACTATCACATAAAAATTGCATGAATAGGTAAATACCACAAATACCATCAAATTTACAGTTCATTCATTCAATTTGCTTAACTCCTCACAGACAGTGTGTTTCCAGTCATAACACAGGTCCCTGAGAGATGCTGTTTTGAAACATACCTTTGATGCTTGGTCTGTGAGGCCCATAAATGGGGGAAAGTGAACTATTCACCCTGTGGCCTATCCAAGACAGAGATTATGTCCCAAGTGAGTGCTACATGACATCTCCCCCCTCATGGATATGACAGAATTCACATGTCTCCCCTGGGTAAACAGATGAGGCTGCTTGGGATGAGGTTACAGGCACTGGAGTTCTGGTCACGCTGGGGCTGAAGGGAGCAGTGGCTCTGCCGACCTGTGCCAACGCTTGGGTTACCTGTTGGGAAGTGCAGCCCTAAGTTCACCACACGGTGCAGAGATGCCCGGAGCCTCACCAGGACTTGTCAGGGCCACAGTGCAGCACCTGAGGAGCATTTGCTGGCAAAATGACACCAGTCATGCTCTACTCGCCCTCTGAGAGAAGCTAGTGACTCCTGTGCAGCCCTGGTTCCGTCGGGCTTACCCACAGTCAGGTAAAATGGCTTCCTGGAACCCAACCAGATCCATTTCTACATGGAAACTCCTACTTTCCAGAGGAGACAGGCCAGTCAGTATCCAAAATTTATTCTAAAAAAGCAATTTTCAGGTAGGATGAAACCACTCTAAGTCTCTGCTTAAAAGCACTCTCAAGTTTTACTAAAATTATGTTTTGGAAAGTCTGTAAGTGGAAGCTCTTTTAAACAAAATAGTCTGACTGAAGCAGACTGTTAAAACTGGAAGTTGATAGCTGGCAACCTGAAGTACTATGAAATGTATTGCTGTATTTAGATAGCAGATCATATATTTAAGCCAGTAGTAGCTAGTATCTAAGATTCTGGGAAAGAAGAAGTTTTCCCTTTGAGAGAGTGGACATGATTAGCCTCCCAACATCATGCCCTTCTAGGCAGAGATGAAGTATGTGGCTTTATTTCCAACTCTGCTATACGGATTTAGGGCAGAGAAGTGGGGAGCGGTAAACAAAGGAGAAGATGCTTTTCTTTTCTTCAAAAGTGCTTCCTCAAGAAATCAGCCAAGAACTACTAGGAAGCTAAAGGAAAGACAAGCCCAGAGGTCTCCATGGATGTAAGTGGTTGCGGTACCTAAGCAAGAAATCTTTGTCATTAGAACCAGAGGAGGACGGAAGGAAGGGGTGTAGAAAATGACACCAGCTAACTAACACTCAAGTGCAAAAGGAACTAAAGTACCAAATTGTACCCCAAAGACTCTTTCTTGAAAAGTTCATTGTATTTTTCTTAAATCAGGTTGGATGTGTATATGTGTGTGTAGGGGGTATCATTTTTAAGACAAGAGAACAAGTGGAAAGACACTGCAAACCACACTTAAGACATGAACCAAGTTCATATCTTGGAGGCACAAAACTGTGTCATTTACACCCATCTTCTAGTAGTACAAACTAAATACAGACACAGTTTTTAAATAGCACACAGAGCTCACAAAAGCCCAGGTAAAACCCTCAACATACAGGACCACAGACAATGCCAGCAAAGGGCATTTCCTAAAGCAAATGCCGAATGCATTCACTCAATCTTACTTCCTATGGGTCACAGTCTTGTTCCATGAAGGACAACCCTGCATGGTATTTTAATATGGAATAAAGAAAGCCAAGAATTGAATCTGTGGATGAGCTTTTATGATTATTCTACAAATAAACAGATACTAATTTTAAAAACACCTGAATGTACACTTAACTGATATTTTACTTAACTGAAAAACCTGCCATTAATTGATACGTAATTGATAAACTAGTAAAAGATGAACTTGTTAGCCTCAAAAAAGTGTAGAAAAAAAGTTTGTAGACTTTTGGACCCAATTGTCATTTACTCCGTATAGCTTTAGTTACATGTCTCTTGGCCCCCAAGATTAAGCCAAGGCGGAAACAAAGAAGAAAAAGTTAACATAAGATTTAGAATCCTGATACTTCTAGTTAGTAGGTTTGAATATTTTAAATTAGGAAAGAATGTTGAATTCCATTAAATGCCTTTTCTGAACTTGTAATAAACAACTCATTTGGATATGGCCTTTGTTTTCTCCTGTCTTTCTTCATCAGCATTGCCCTCCCATCAATGTATATACAATACAAATGTGCCAATCTCTCCAGCTTACAGACAAAATCAGCCAGGTTCTTGTGACTTCAGCCCTTGATGGTCGAGCTTTTTGAATCCACTTCTTTTAATTCCACTTAAAACATAGTCCTCCAAAGAATAATATATTTTTTTTTTTTTTGAGACAGAGTCTCACTCTGTTGCCTGGGCTAGAGTGCCATGGCGTCAGCCTGGCTCACAGCAACCTCAAACTCCTGGGCTCAAGCGATCCTTCTGCCTCAGCCTCTCGAGTAGCTGGGACTACAGGCATGCGCCACCATGCCTGGCTCATTTTTTCTATATATTTTTAGTTGACCAATTAATTTGTTTCTATTTTTAGTAGGGACGGGGGTCTCGCTCTTGCTCAGGCTGGTTTCGAACTCCTGACCTTCAGTGATCCGCCCGCCTCGGCCTCCCAGAGTGCTAGGAATACAGGCGTGAGCCACCGCGCCCGGCCATCCAAAGAATAATTTTTACACCTTTTTGTCTGGGGCACTGAACACTGGCTAGGGGATGATCTTGGACAGTTTCTTAGTGTCTCTGTGCCCCCAAGGAGCACAGGATAGGTTAGGGTAACCTATCTCATAGGGTCTTTGTGAAGATCCACTTTGTGTAATTCAGGTGACAGTGCCTGACACATAGCAAGTGCTCTAGAAATGTCGGCTACGATTATGATTACTGTTATCGTTGTGTTGAGATGCTGACCTCTTTTGGTTTTCCCGACACCCTTCTCTCCTGATTTTCTTCCATTTCCTCGAGGAGCTCCTCATTCTCTGTTAGCCCCTTAGATGGTGGACTCCAAGCACACTGTACTGAGCCCTGTTTCCCTACACACTTTCCCCTCGCTGTCCGACATCTTATCGTTTCAGCCACCACCTCGTGCTTGCGACTCCTAGTCACTCCCTCCAACACGGATCCCCTGGTGAGCTCTGACCTCCATGGAGAGCTGCATGTGGACGTCCAGATCCACAGCGAAGGCAACAAGAAGAAAGCTGTGCTCACGACCTTTCTGAGCTCAGGGGATGCATGAACCTCTAGTTACTGAGCATCGCTCCGTGCCAGGTGTGTTCTACCTGCTGCAGAACAACAGCAAAATGCCTGCCTTGTCTCCCTGCATCCTCATTGTCACTCCCTTAGCTCAGGCCTTCACTGCCTCTGGCTTCTTAATTTTCTTTTTAGTTACAGCAAAAAGTATAAATAAGAAAATAAAGATCTATAATTCTAATTCCAGAGATAATCTAGAAATGTATTCCATTCTGTTCTTTGCATATATTTTCTACAAAATTGAGAACATATTATGTATATAATTTTGAAAGCCACTTAATTATTATAAGCATTTTTCTATTTTATTAAAAATTCTTCAGGACATTTTTTTTTTTTTTTTTTTTTGAGACAGAGTCTCACTCTGTTGCCCAGACTAGAGTGCCATGGCGTCAGCCTAGCTCACAGCAACCTCAAACTCCTGGGCTGAAGTGATCCTTCTGCCTCAGCCTCCCGAGTAGCTGGGACTACAGGCATGTGCCACCATGCCCGGCTAATTTTTTCTATATATTTTTAGTTGGCCAATTAATTTGTTTCTATTATTAGTAGAGACGGGGTCTCACTCTTACTCAGG
>CAUYRT010039843.1:0-16186 GCA_963574885.1 Lepilemur ruficaudatus
TTGTTACCTGGGCAGTTGGGATCAGCACTATCTACTCATTCAATGCTCTGCCTCCACCCTAGCCTTATAAAGGAAAAGTCTGAGGGAACAGTCCCCTGCCATATTCCCTAGGACCACTGACACAGCTCATGGTGTGTCACAGGCTTTTCTAAAGGTTTGAAGAAACCGTAAGAGGAATACAGCACAGGACGATATCTTTGCTGAAACCATAGCCCACCTGCCATCGCCCATCACACGGGGTTCTTTGCCAGCTGGCTCACCATTGGGCTCAGCTCCTCACAATTCCCAGGTCTTCAAACCCTGCCCTCTCTTCCCCAGGCCCCCGCTGTTAAATTCCTGTCTCTGAGCCACCAGAGGAAGTCCCAAATTTTACCACATAGCAACCTCTCATCGAAGGAAAATCACTTTAATTTATTCTGAAAATCCCCTTCTTCCTTGTCTCAATCCTTACTCAGTCTAGATGTGCCACTGGGCCTGTCTTTGCATCATCAGAAGATTCATGGAAGCATTTTCCCTCTGCCAAGATAAAGTCTTCCACCAACTCTAGAAAGCAGAAACATCTGCTGGCAGCTTTTCTAAAACTAGCAACATTTCACTCCTGTGATGCTTGATACAATTAAAAACTGTTATGTATCATGGAAAACATAAACCAAGAGCCACATTACTTCTTTACTGTGCACTCAACTTCCTGGAGTGAGTCGCTGACCAAGCAGCAGGTGTGAATTCAGCCAGGCAGGACCTATTTAACCATCAGGCACAGTGGGCACTGGAATATTTTAATTTCTTTTAAAATCAGAGGGAACAAATGAATTTTTGGGTTGAAGAACATGTCTTAATATATAATAATATATTTGTCTTTATACCAATATAGTCATAAAATATATAAAATATTAATGGAGAGGGGACCCATGAAGGCAAAGAGGCCTGAAGCCAGGCAGAGCTGCCATACTTGAAACTGACTGGGTCATTCATGCTGAGCAGTTTGTCTCTCAGAACTAGTTAACAAAATTGTAGCAAAACCTTGTGACCCTTAAGCAAAATAGAAAAATATTTAATTGCCTTTTGTTGGTAGTAAGAAAATAGTAAAGCTATAGATATTGCATAAATATCTCCAAGTGAGAGAGAAAGTAGACGTCAACCAAATCAAGTTGTGAAAAAGGCAAAAGGGAGGAATTAGGCAGAATAAACTGACTTCTTTTGTGACTCTTTTCGAGGTTCTCTAGGTCCTTGATCCCTAATCCCTTCTGGAAGCAAATTAGATATTAAATAATAATAATATGCACCAGCAGTAGTAGTATTTAATCTGAAGCAGGTCCTGTGCTTTGCATGTGTAGTTGCAAGAAATACAAATCCGATTCAAGCAAGCTTAACACATACAAAAATATGGGAGGAAAGTATTGGCTCACATGGCTGGGAAGGATTCAGGGCAGCTGAGAGAATCAGCCGAAGAGCAAGGAGAGTCTTGGGGGTAGAACTAGAACTCAGGACCACCAAGCTCACTGTCTATCTCATTTCTGCTTGTTTTCTGCTAGCTTCACTCTCTCCTTCAGACAGGCCTACTCCACGTGGTGGAAAAAATAGTTTCCTGGAATCCCCAACTCTGCATCTGTCTCAGTTTGGGCTTCCCCCAAAGCTGATTCCAAGGCAAAAGTTTGAGTGCACTACTTTATGTGGAAGGTGAGCCCAAGAAGCATGATGAGGGAGTGGGGAAGAGAGACAAAGAAAGGATGAAGCCCAAAAAGAGTATGTTGATGAGTGGAGAAACTATATCTCAATCCTACTGGGATGCCTCAAAAAGAATATGTGGAGCAGCCCTCAGAACTGACCTCCTGAAGGACAAGGAAGCAGAAGTATGTACCTGCCACTCCCTCCCTCACTGACAGTTGCTCTGGGGTTGAGAACTCTCCAGGAGGCCTAGCGTGCTCCCCAGGCCAGAGAATGGCCTTACGCAGAGAGATATAGGACCTCAACTTGCGTAAAGGATCTGTCCCCAGGTGACCTCAAGAGTGGACCAATGGGATATGGGAGTGGCACCTATGACATCCACTACAACTCCTTCCAGCACCGTGGCCAGCAAAGCAGCAGCTCCTCCTCCAGCTCGAGAAGCCCAGCGAGGGACCCGATCCCTCAGGCTTATGTCACATGGCCTCTGTGGACCAATCACAGGTCCCAGGAACAAAGGGCTGCTTCCTAGGAAGAGAGGCAGTGTCATCTGTTGGAATAGAAAAAGTTCCTCTAGTGTTTTCCTCCACCACTTTCAGAAACTAAAACCTGTATTCACCACTTAACTACTGAATCATAAGACGGAGAAAGACTGGCCTTTTTCTGCCCAGCAACCAGGGCGCTTGCAGACACAAACCTGCCTGGTTTTCCAGTTTTCACCAACTGTGATCCCCTGCAGAAAGAAAACAGTCATTATCAAAAAGCCAATTGTCATTCTGCCTCTTTAGAAAAATTCCCATTAAAGATAAAGCAAATTTTAATTAGATTAAGTATCCAATTACTGTAATTACATTTTTAAAAAATTCACATCATGAAGATGACCCTTTTTAAAAGGGTTACAGGAATAATTAGTGTATTCATATTAACCAAAATGTATTGGATAATATTTATACCCAGAAGACAAAGTACATTACACACATTTCACCTTTGGGGAAAGCTTGCAAATGTTTTGGCAGTGGCATGAATATTTATAGGCAAGAGTGTGCTTTAGCAAGATTATGTGAGAAAGCATTTAAATGCTCACCAATTTTTACCCAGGGGTAAAGTATACAGAAAATGTAGTGCAGCGATTATGGATATGCAAAGTGTGACTTAAGCAGGGAATTTCTATCAGTTTGCTTAATTAATTGGCGCCAAAGACTATTTCTCCTTATTCAAGGCAGAAAGGCCCAAGGTATCCAACTGTGACTCCTCTTGGCTCTGCATCCTCCAGGGGCAGGGGCCAGTGAGGAGAGTTGGTAGGAAAACAGTAAGGACATCCTCACCTTGGCCATTCACCATCAGGAAGCCTCTTCCTCACACCCCTAACCTTTGCCCACCCACCTTCAGTTGGGTAGAGCTTTGAGATAAGTAATTTGGACCTTCTAGAAGCTTCCTTCCACAAGGTTTTCCTCTGAAACTGTTTTCCTTTTTCTGATTCCAATTTTCTTCCTTCAGACCTGCCTTTGCGCTACAACTGCTACTGCTGTTTCTGTCTCACACACGATTGCCTTCCAGTCTCCATCACATTTGCTAGCTCAGTGGGAGGGAGGCAGCACAATTTCCATTTCACAGATAAGAAAACTGGGGCTCCAGAGCTTGGAATAACTCCCAGAACCACACCACAGAGCTGGCCTCATTAGGAAGCTCCACTGCCTCTAATCCCTGACCTACATGGTCTCTGTTCTGCCTGCCAGGAAGCTGCGTTGTGGCCACCACCAACCACAGGAGTATCCCACCTCTGCTGTCGCCTAACCCATCAAAATAGGCAAGCCAGGCACTGCTGGTTACTCCATAGATAACTTCCAAATTAAAGTTGGGCATGAGTATGTCTCACTGGGGAAGCAGTTCTGTATCTGCCCGGTGGCAAGAGAGGCCAGGAGATATAGTTTGTTGGATTCTACGCTGAGAACATGAGATTCTCATTGTGGATAACATCAAATGAAGAAAGCATATTCAACAGACTTTGGACATCCACAATTGACAGGTGTTTGTCATATTCCCGCACCCCTGATCAAAATTCTACCCATCTTTCAAAGCCCACATCCCATACACCTTCTTCTGTGCATCCAATCTCATCTCCCTCCTTCCTTCTTTAGCTCCTTTATTCCAGACTTCAGAGTTACAGGCCGTGCTCCCTTCTGCTCAGTATTCTGGGCAGTTGGGTCTCATTTTCCTGCTAACTACCTCCATTTCCTGCTTGTAGTAAGATCTGTGATTTTCCACAATGGATTCTTCTTTAAAATTGTCTTCAGAGCCCAAGGTACATCCTTGGAATCTCCTCTGAGATGGAAAACACTGTCACAAGGGGAATTAAATTTTTGAAAACAGCCAAGGTCACTGTATTAGTCAGGGTCTTCCATAGAAATAGAACCAATAGGGTGTGTTTGTGTGTGTGTGTATATGTGTGTGCGTGTGTGTGTATATATATATATATACACACACACAAAACTTCTCTCTATATATACAGAAAGAGAGAGAGAGAGAGAGAGAGAGAGAGAGAGAGAGAGAGAGAGAGAGAAAGGTTTATTTGAAGGAATTGGCTCATGTGCGTTTGGAGCCTGGAAGTCCAAACCCTGCAAGGTGGAACAACAGGCTGGAGATGCAGGAAAAACCAATTCTGCTGTTCAAATCCAAAGTTCAGTCAGCTGCAGAATTCCCTCTTGCTCAAGGGAGATTGGTCTTTTTTCTATCCTGGCTGTCAACTGATTAGATGAGGCCCACCCGCATTATGGAGGGCAATCTGCTTTACTCAAATTCCATTGATTTAAATGTTCATCTCATCCAAAAACACCCTCAAGAAAAATCCAGAATAATGTATGACCATATTTCTGGGTACCATGACCTAGACAATTTGACACATAAAATTAAACATCACAGTCATTTATGGGATATCTGGTAGATAAGATGGAGTCACCTTTAGTGGGCAAAGTCAGTGGCTTTTTGAAATGAAACTCTTCAAAGTGACCTCTTCAAAGAAACTGATTATTGATTCTTGGAAAGATGTCCAGTTGCTTGGAGCAGTGGCAGAATCAGTCTGTCTTTGTGAAACCAACAGCCTCATACCTTAATAAATACCCACTGTGAACAAGTTCTGTGCTCAGCCATGTCATGGGTGAGGTACCCTTTCCTCCTGGGATTCCCAGCTAGGTGAAAAGGCCCTAAAACCCATGAGAAACAGTGTCCACAGGAATTCAGTGAAAGGCAGAGTCACCATGGGTTGGTGTCTGGGAGAGCTTCCTGCAAGAGGTCATATTTGTTTGGGTGTTATATTTTAGGGAAGATTGGCTGTGAAAGGGGAAGAGAGAAAGAAACGGGGTAAATGAGCATCCTGAGAGAGGAATAAACAGAGCTCATGCTGGCTCAGAGAGGAAGGGATGATTTAGGGCAAGAGGATGAATTCATATTCTATATATATGTGTGTGTGTATATATATAGATATATATATTTTCAATACAGGTTCTTGAAAGACAGGCCGATGAGCTGGGACTAAATATAGCAGCTAAAAGGACTCATTGAAGGCTTTTGAGCCAAGGAGAGTGCACAGCTCAGACTCCAGCCTGGCCAGAAGGGTGCAGCCCACTGAATGGGACTTGGGAGCCTGTGGGCAGGGAGTTTGTGAGAAGGTTACTGTTTTATGTCTATTTTCTTCCTTCTTGGTCTTCTTCATTTTTCCTCTATTTTCTCCCCACCTGTCTCCTGCTTCTCTCCTATCTTATTTTTATTTCCCATTTTGAAATTCTTCCTCCTCCAAATACCTTGTGTGAGTTCTCCTCTGTCTTCCCACTTCTTTCTTTAGTTCCCCATGCTCCTGTCTTCCAGGGAGGTCTCATAATTAGGAAATAAAGAAACAGCTGTCAATTTAATCTCAGGAGAAGTTTATTCCATAATTATTTACAAGTAAATGCCCTGGAATTATATTTCCCTCAACTTCCCTTCCCCTTACAATTCTTCAACAAATGCCCTGTTAAAGAAATTCTTACTTTAGGGTTGATTTCCCAGATCAAGTCTTCCAACTCACAATGATAAATATTGTGGGACACTGTCCCATAGGCTGTCAGGTAGGAAAAGGATGTGAAGAAGTAACAGATTCCTAAACTCAGCAAACAAACGGTCTAGCTGTTACTTTTGAAGACTATTTCTTCTTTGCTGGCCAAAAGAACTGGCAGGCACGGCGGAAACAATGTGAGATGGTAGAGATTCTCCTGGTCTCAGAGTTGGAGAAACTGTGTTTCAATCCTGGTGCAGCCACAAATGATCAGAGTGATTCATAGCAGATCTTTTCCCCTTTGTAGACCTCAGTTTTCCCTTTGGTCTAATAACAAGATAATTGAGGTAACTGATCCCTACAGAACTCTCAGTATCCCCTCCCTTGCCCACCTTCAGCCTTCTAGGATAGGTCCCTTGGAGACTGCCAATCTCAAGAAATGCTCTGGGGATGCCAGGGCCAGCCCAGAATGTGCTGTTTGAAAGGTGCCATTAGTCTCCAGGGACAGAACAGGCAATCAATCCCTGGCCATCTTTAAGCTCCAAAGGGAGCCTCTTTGCCAAGCTGGAGTGATTTCTGAATACCTCTTTGCCCATTTCCAAACTTTCACCACACTCCAAAAGTCTTCTCCCACCCCACTCTTTCTCAGATAACAGCCTGAACATATCCTTCACCAAGAAGACTGAAGCAATGAGAAATGAACCGCCTTGGTTTGCTGTCACTGAACCACTCCTTTTATATGTGCCTGAACTCGCTGCCATCTTCTTTCTGCTAAGCTGATCCCTACTGCTGGGTTCTCAATGTCTGGCCCCCATATCTGCTCCAGAATCTGGGCTTTGCTCCAACATTGGGTTCCCTTTGCTCCTATATTTTCCATTGCCCCCTTTCTGATGTGTTACCCCTAAATGTATAAACATGCTTATCTTTTCCCTTAGAAAAGAACAACCCTCCCTTAACCTTCGGACACACTCAAGTTATCTCTGGGTCTTTAATCTTTTCTTTTCACATAAGCTCCATACAGAGTGAGCTGTGCTTGCCATCTTTACGTTCTTGCCATTTGCTCCTTCTTTAGCCTCTAGCCATCAGACTTGCAATCTCAGTTCTCCACTAATATTTTATTGGAAAAATGAAACCCTTACTTCAGGGGTAAGACATGAGTTTTTCAAGAGGTCTTGAATTATAATGCATTCCTGACTCCACAATGTCCCCAGCCACAAGAGCCACTAGCCTTCCCAGGCCCTACGGCTAGCTGCCCCAGGCTCCTTGCCCACACTGCTCAGTACACATTTCACTCTGACTCCACCTTCTACCCCTCTTTGACTTCTCCAACCTCCCACTTACTGTGCCTATGGACTAAAGGTCCAACATCAGAAAAACTCCTATATTCTCTACTTCTTTGAAGTTTCTCTTAACTTTTTTGTTCTAATGAAAACTGGACTATTCCCTCTGGGGTCTGTTTCCCTTGCAGTTCTCTCTAAGTAAGAGCTATTTTTCTCCTGCAGCTTAAACCTTGGCAATAGAATAAATGTCCAACTTGTTCTCCTTTGCTGATTCCATATTGCCTTTTCCCTATCTTCCTTTAAAAACCACAGCTTCGTAGAAGAGCATGTCATCTGGCTGCTCATTACATCCTCTGTTCCTGTCACCTTCCAGCCTTCCAGTGACTCCTTAACTCATTCATGATTTTAACACTTGGATCACTATCTTCCTTTCCACCCCATTTCTATCCTCATACATGGAAACTTCAACTTAATGTCATAAGCTAGGTTTCCATTGTGCCCTCTTAGTACTTTTCATGAGGACTCTTGCCAGTCTTCTCCCAGACTTCATTTACTATTAATGGGCTGACAACTTCCATATTGTTTCTAGCCAAACACCTCTTCTGAACTTCAGACTCCTACATCCAACTGTATATCTCTGTATGGATATTTAATGCAACTTCAAATTCAACTAGTCAAAATCTGTACTCATCTTTGTCACAGATCTGATTCTTCTGTTCTCAAAATCTTATTATGTAGAATAAATATCTATCCCAGTCACCCAAGCCACAATTTTAGGGGTCATTCCAGACTCCTCTGCAGCTCTTAGAGGCCACATCCCATAAGTCATCTCCTTCCTAAGCTCACCTGTTGCCCAGGAGTCCAGAGCTCTCTGATTTAACATCTCTCTAGAGAGTAAAACTGGTAACTAAGAGCGCAAGTTCTACAGCAAGCATGCCTGGGTTCAAATCAGAGTCTCCAACTTATACTGTATGATTGTTGGCAAGTTACTTAAGCTTTCTGTGTATTGATTTTCTCATCTATAAAATGGGTATATAATAATATTGCTTACTTCATGAAGTTGTTGGGAGAATCAATTGAGTTGATATGTAAGATGCCTGGAACATAGTAAGTACTTAATATGTTGATGTTGATGACATCAATGATAATGAGGCTTGAGTGAAGCTAATAGGGGCAACCACATGAATTGACGAAAGAGATTTAGGAAATATCAACTGCTTCTTAACCAGACGTTCAACCAATCCTTCTTTACTCAGCCCCATTCCACACTCCTGTCTTTAAAGAAAACCAGTGCCTCCAATTCCTAAGACTTTATAGGTTCCCAGGGGCAAATTAATTTGCTTCTTATAAGCTTTTCCTCTGTCAGCACTTAACTTTTTGTGCTCTACACCTGCACTATCCATGTGGTAGCCAACTTGCCATACTACTGAGTTGTTGAAATGTGACTGACTAGTGCTACACATTTTGAAATGATGATATTTTAGATATATTAGTTTAAATAAAAATATTATTAAAATTAATTTTACCTATTTTTACTTTTAAAATGTAGCTACTAGAAAATTTTAAATTACATATGTGGCTAGCATTGTGTTTCTATTAGACAGTGTTGCAGTGCATCTTAACACAATTTTTGACATTTCTCATCTACTGCCATCTTTTCTACCATTCTCTTTAGTTTTGTAGTTTACACACTTTATCTCTATTTTCATTTTTGGGAAGTGTGTGGGGAAAGCAAAGATAAATGCACGTGTCACATCTGCCATGTTTAACTGAAGATCTATCTAAGCTTTTCATAATCTAGCTTCTGCTTATATTTGCAGTCTCATCACTTTGTGTCTTGTCATCAGCTCTAGCACCTAGCCAAAATGAATTACTGATAGTTTTCTGAACACACCAGGAAGCTTCAAGGTTTCATGCCTTTGCTTTCTTTGTGCACTTTTTGGGGAATACCCTTCTAACCTCTCCCACCTGGCTGCCTAGGAAGTTACTCATTTTTCAAGAACTAACTTAAATTTCACCTTCTGGAAGGAGCTTTTCTACTCTTCCTCCATCCAGTTCAGCTGACTGCTCCAGGGTCCGGAACACTTCTGATATTTTCTTGTTTAGATACCTATCTGTCCCATGAAGGAACCTATCTTATTCATCAGGCTCTGTAGTGCCAAGTTCAGAGTTTGATACATAGTAAAATCTAAAAAGTGTTTGTTAAACATGGAATACAGACAGTAACAAAGAACGGTGGGATTGTAGAGGAAGTGAGGCTTACTGAAAAAGCCTCATGAGGGCAGCGTTTTTGAGCTGTTCTTCAGAGAAGTTTTTGACAGGTGGAGATGGCATCAGGGATTTTCCAGGCAGAGGGAATAGGACAAGCAAAGGTCCTCTGAAAACAAGGAGTACGCTGGGGAAATAGCAAACCATCTAGCTTGGAAGGAGCATTGGTAAGACCAGACCATGCAAGGCCTTAAGGTCATAGAAAAAGTTTGACTCTTTTTCTTAAGATAATGGGGAGTTATTGAAAAGTTTTAAGCCAGAGAGTAAGTCCTGCGTTTTAGCATTATTTCCTTTGGCTGCAGACGGAGAGTGAATGCGAGGGGCATGAGTGGAAGCTGGAACACTGGAAGTCGAGGGCGTGCTCTAAGGGTGGGTGCAGCGCAGTGTGTTAAGTGCGCATGGAAGGGCACTGACTGCAGAATGTGCAGGCGGTAGAATGCTCAGGGCTGGGTGACAGATGGTGAGGGAGGAGGAGGAGTTTCTGGTTGGTATAAACGGGATGGCTCGGGTCCCTTTACAACGACCGGGAATCACGCGGGAGGAGCAGATCGGCTCCGGACCGCGGAGATGCAGAGGCGGGCGCCTCGCGCACCTTGTCCCTCGCGCGACGCCGTCCGTGCTGCCCGCGCTTCGCTCGGGAGCTGCCCCCCGCGTTGAGGTTCCGGTTCCGGTTCCTGCGGGAATCTGCACCTGCACCTGTGAGCGGCCATGGCGTACTCCACGGTGCAGAGAGTGGCCCTGGCCTCGGGGCTCGTGCTGGCTGTGTCGCTGCTGCTGCCCAAGGCCTTCCTGTCTCGCGGAAAGCGGCAGGAGCCGCCGCCGGCACCCGAAGGTAAGAACGGGCCGGCTACCCCCGAGCCGCCCGGCAAAACGCTGCGAGGGAGGGATGACTCTGGGAGTCCCAGTCCCCACCGAGGTATCCGTTAAACCGGCTAGAGAGAAGGGCGGGGCGGGGCAAGCCCCACAATTCCGTTGTCATCAGCGGGCGGCGGCCAGCCCTGCTTGGCTGCAGGAAAGGCCGGGGATGTGTGCATACGTGCATCCCAGTCTAGGCCGCCTCGCACACGCCCTTTTGTCCGTAGTCCCTTCCCTCTTCTCCTTGCTGACCTAACTCATCTTGTTACCGTCTGGTCACGTGCTTTTGAGTCAGCAGGGTTCCCAGCTGGGTTTCCCTCTTTGGGGTTTCTGTGTGCTTTTGTACGAACTGAACTCAGCTGGAAGGGGTTATTGTTAAGCTTAATTGGTTGTGTACTTTCTACTCGGTGTTGGGCGCTCACTGTTTCAGGCTCTTTTAATATAACTTTCAGGCTCTTTTAATATAACTTGAAGATTTTAATAATCCAAGTTTCAGTTACTGAGGTGGAGGTGAACAAATTATTACGATCCCCTTACTTAAAGAGTATTTGTCTGTTAATCCTTTGTTATTGGCATGCTATATGTGGTGTTTAAAAATCCATCCTCTTGGCTGCATTCTGGGGCTTTTACAGAGTGAGTGTAAAGGTATGGTGCCTTAACGCTGGGAAAAGGAACCAGAACAATTCTCCATAGGTCATGAAGTTCTGCTAACTTTCTCCTATAAATTATCTTGTAAATTTCTTGTGACATGGTTTTACAGACTGCAGACCCTTCCTCTAATGTTCAACCTGTTGATTGCTGGACAGCTCCTTTTGAACTCTAGTTTGTGCACATTGACTGCCGTTCCATTCTCCTGTGCATCATAGATACAAATACTATAAATGCAAGGCACCAAGCTCTAGGGGTGGAGGGCAGATTGAACACACAATTCTGTTTACAGAATTGCTTGATAATCTTTATGCTTGTAAGACTGCTCACTAGGAAGAGACTTCTAAAACATCTTTGCTTATTTGGTCTTTTTTCTTGCTTTCTGTCTGGTTGCAAAACCCAAAAGCTTTTATTTATTTTGTCTCATGATATTGTCTGCCTTGAAGAAGA
The DNA here is from genome assembly GCA_963574885.1 of Lepilemur ruficaudatus. Lineage (NCBI taxonomy): Eukaryota > Metazoa > Chordata > Mammalia > Primates > Lepilemuridae > Lepilemur > Lepilemur ruficaudatus. The sequence goes on from CAUYRT010039843.1 coordinate 11,191, forward strand.
GTAAATTCTTGATGATCCTGAACAGTGAAGATTCTTCTAAAACAGTTTTTTTACTGAGCTGAATTCAAGATAATTATGGTGAATTATTGAGCATAATTCACCATAATTGAGCAAGTACTATTGAATATGAGCGGGGGACACTCTTCTGAGTGTTGTAAGAAATATAGAGTGGAGATTAGACATGGCTCTTTTTCTTGAGAACTTAAATGCTGGTATTCAGTGTTAGAATCTTTGCACTTTCAGTTTTCTTTATTCCTGAAGTGCTCTTCCCTCAGCTTCCTTCTCATCTTTTAAGTTTCTGTTCAGATGTAACCTCCACAGAAAGACTTTCTCAGATGACCCTATCTGAAATAACTTTCTACTCCCATCATTTCCTATTCCATTACGTTGCTTTATTTTCTTCCTTGCAGGAATCACTTTATGATATGAAATTTGGTTTACATATTTGGTTTTTGTCTCCACCTTCTAGAATGTAAGCTCCACAAGGGCAGGGACTTTGTCTTGCTTACCACTATTTCTTTGGCACCTGGTATGTAATAGGCAGTCAATACATATTTTTAAATAAATAATTTAAATAAGATTATGAACTCTCTTTTTTGTATTACAAGTTACCCAAGTAGCATCATCTAGGCACAAACATACCTTGAATGGTAAATTCCAGTAACTGAAATTTGCCAACTATTGTCAGTGTCCCTTCCCTGGTATGCTGACATTTTTAAAGCAATGAGTCCTAAGCATTTTTGGGTTATATAACCCTCTGAGAATCCGACGAAAACTGTTTCTCTCTAGAAAAATGCACATATTGTTTATACACAGGCCCCAAATTTGAGTATCAATTCAGATAATTCACAAAACCCAGAAATCCCTGTTTTGGAGAAAGGAAAAACTGTTTATTTGAAAATTCTTAAAGTTTATGTCATAGCTTCCATTTTTGCTGATTGGTGTGTGTGAAACAAGTACAGTCCCCTTTCCACGTGGTAGCCTTTGAGATACTCTTTTAACAAATATTTATGATGTATCCTATCGCGTAGTGTATACACAGCGTACAGACACTGCGTATTCCTGGAAAAAAATGAGCCAAATCCCTGCCTTGAGGAGCCCACAGTTTAGTAGAGGAAAACAGACATGTCAGCAGATAAATTCAAGAGCGTCAGTGAATACTCACACAGGTATTCGCGTCTACACAGGGAACAGTGGAGACACATATACGCAATGGCCAGTTTTTTTGGGTTTAAGAAAAGTCTCATAGAAGAGGCAGATCTTTTTTTTTCTCTTTCTGGTAACAGCTTTCTTGAGATCTAATTTACATGCCATATAAATCACCCGCTTAAAGTCTACAGTTCAGTGGTATTTAGTATTTTCACAGAGTTGCGCAACCATCACTGCAATCAATTTTAGAACGTTTTATCATCCCCAAAAGAAACCTTTTAGCCATCACCCTCCAAATCCCCCAGGCCACCCTCCAGGCCTAGGCAACCACTAATCAACTTTATCTCTATAGATCTGGCTGTTATGGACATTTTGTATAAATGGAATATGTTGTCTATATGCTTCTTTCACCTAGTATAATGTTTTCACTTTGTAACTTGTATCAGTACTTCATTCCTTCTTATGGATTAATAATATTCCATTATGTGGATATACCACATTTTATTTATCCATTCTTCAGTTGATGGACATTAGATTATTTTTCCTTTTAGTTATGAATAATGCTGCTATTAATGTTTTCATACAAATTTTTGTGTGGACTCATGTTTTCATTTCTCTTGGGTGTATACACTTGGAAAATGTGAGTATTCCATTGTGGCTGGAACTAAGAGAGGAATTTCTGGGTCATATGGTTACTCTATGTTTAGCTTTTTGAGAAACTACCAGATTATTTTCCAAAGCACCTGTACCATTTTACGTTCCCCTCAGCAGTGTATAAGGGTTCCAGTTTCTCCATATCTTGCCCACACTTACTTGTCTTTGATTATAGCTGTCCTATTTGGTGTGAAGGGACATCTCATTGTAATTTTATTTGCATTTCCCTTATGACTAATGACATTGTCTTTTCATGTGTTTATTCACTATTTGTGTGTCTTTTTTGGAGAAATGTCTATTCAGGTCCTTTATCCATGTTTAAAATTGGGTTACTTGTCTTTTTATTGTTGTAAGAGTTCTTTTTATATTCTAGATATAAGTCCATTACCAAATATATAATTTGCAAATATTTTCTCACATTCAGTGGGTTGTCTTCACTTTCTTGATGGTGTCCTTTGAAGAAGAAAAATTTTAGATTTTAATGAAGTCCAGTTTATCTGTTATCTTTTTGTTGCTTCTGCTTCTGTCATATCTAAGACAAATCATTGCCAAAGCCAAGATCACGAAGATTTGTGCATGTTTTCAAGTTTTATAGTTTTTGCTGCTGCAGTTAAATCTTCGATCCTTTTGAATTAATTTGTACATATTATGTGAGGTAGGAGTCCAACTTCATGTGGATATACAGTTGTCCCAGCACCATTGTTGAAAAGACTATTCTCATTGAAGTTTTTTGGCATCTTTGTCAAAAATCAATTAACTGCAAATATGAGGGTTTATTTCTGGACTCTCAATTCTATTCCATTGATCTATACACCTATCCTTAACACCAGTACCACATTGTGTTGATTACTGTAGCTTTGTAAGTTTTGAAATCATAAAATGTGAATTCTCCAACTTTGTTCTTCTTTTTCAAGATTGTTTTGGCTATTCTGGATCTTGTAAACCAACATTTTCGTGTGAATTTTAGGATCGTCTTGTCAGTTTCTGAAGGAAAAGAAAAAGCCAGCTGGATTTTGATAGAGTGTGTTGAATCAGTTTGGGGAGCGTTGCCGTCTTACCAGTATTAAGTCTTTTAGTTTATTACATGAGCACAGGATTTCTTTTTATTTATTTAGGTCTTTAACACATCGACTGCCGTATGAGTTGTATTTAACTCAGGCCAGTTTGAGTGTGGAGCCACATGAAGCAAAACCCTGCATTTGGTTCGTGAAAATCTTACTTGTTGATGTTCTTATTGTAACAATTAATATTGACAATTTATTTCTAAAAATGTAGATTGCATTGCATATAACTGATGCACAGAAAACAATAAAAAATCACAAATTAGAAAGGATCACTTTGTTTTAATAAAACACTGTGGGCCCAGAGAAATTTCTTTTTCCGAGTGTGGGAGTCAACATGTTAATTTCTTTCAAAGAAGTTTATAGTTTTCAGTGTAAAAGTCTTATTTTGTTAAATATATTCCTAAGTATTTTATTCTTTTTGATGCTATTATGCATTGAATTATTTTCTTAATTTTATTTTCAGATTGTTCTTTGCAAGTACATAGGCATACAATTAATTTTTGTATATTGATATTGTAACCTGCCACTTTGCTGAACTTGTTTATTAGCTGTAATACATGATCATGTTTTCTGCATATAGAGAAAGTTTTACTTCTTTCTTTCTAATCTGCATGCCTTTTATTTATTTATTTTTTGCCTGACTGCCCTGGCTTGAACCTCCAGTAGAATGTTTAATAGAAGCAGTAAGAGCAAACATCCTGTTTTGTTCTGATCTTAAGAAGAAAGTTTTCATACCATTAAGTATAATGTTATATGGTGGCATTTTGTAGATGCCTCTTACCAGGTTGAAGAAGCTCCCTTCTCATTCGCAGTTTGTTGATTGTTTTTAGTTAGGAAGGAGTGTTAATTCAGATGCATTTTTCTGTGTTGAGATGATCATGAGATTATTCTATTAATATGGCATATTACATTAATTGATTTTTTGATGTTAAGCCAACCTTGCTTTCCTTGGCTAAATTGAGGAGACGCTCTTAAAATGTTTTGACATTTTGGTTTTTGTTTTGTTTATCATCCAGTTGAAGAAAGGCATACTAGGCACCCAGAGCAAAAAAACGCAGAGCCTTGAAATAGTCTTAGAACTGTGAGAGATTGACCAGAGAAGTTGGCAGGGGCCACATTGTAAAGATTTTTTTTCTGTCATAGTTTGGATTTTATTCTAAAGGCAGATGAGGCCATCATAAGTTTGTAAGTAGAAGAGAAACATTCAACCTGATTTTAGAAAGGACACCATGGCAGCAGCGTAGAGGCTACATTGTGAGGATTTCTTCATGGAGAAGATTTTTGCAGTAGTGCAGTTGAGACATCATGAGCCTCACTAAGTCAGTGTCACTGGGCTTATCGGTTAGGATGCTTGTGACAAGTACAGAAAATTCAGCTTGACTTGTCTTAAGAGAGAAAGGGAATTTATTGTCTTTGTGTAAATGAAAAGACCCTGTGTTAGAACTGGCTTGCAGTGCAGTTTGATCCAGAGATTCACAGTTTCATCAGGGCTACAGCTCTGATTTTCTGTGTCCTTTTCACTCCGACTTCCTTCTCAAATTGGCTCCATCCTCTGGCTGCTCTCTGTGCGTAGCAACAGTGGTTCCAGCAGTTCCAGATGTTACCGCCTCACATTTCACTGTCCAGAGAAAGAGTGTCTCTTTTCTTTTAAATCCTCCTTCACTCTCACCCCAACCCCCGTCTCAGTTTCTTTCCCAGCAGTCCCAGCAAACATATCCACCCATCTTAATGGCCTGAATGACCTTACTTGCAGTGCTGTGGGTAGGAAGGATATGCTGATTAACCCTCTCTGGAGTTTTGAGTGGTTCCCATAGGAAAATATGGGTACTGGAGCAAGAGAGACTATCAACATTGAGTTGGAGGGAAGAGAACAAGAGAATTGGGAGGTGAGGGAGACTGAGGCATCTTGGATTATTCCCAGGTTTAGGTGAGTAAATGATGATATTCTTCACCGGAATAGGAATTGAGGAAAAGTAGTTTAAAGGGGAAGGATGAGTTCATGAATTTGAAGAATAGTATTATGTCCCCTTCTTCAGTCTTATGTTAACATCCCTGGCTCCCTCATCCATTCCTCATATGACATAGTTGCAAGTATCTGAACACAGCTCTCCTAGAAGGGACCCTAGGCC